>CAEGAG010239830.1:0-16757 GCA_903067065.1 Brachyrhaphis terrabensis | reverse complement strand
TCAATCAATCAATCAATCAATCAATCAATCAATCAATCAATCAATCAATCAATTTCTTTTCCAGACTTTTTAAGTTGTGAAACTTATTTTTTTTCCTGATCCGTTTCTAATGAAAACATTTCCGGTTCCGGTTCCGGTTCTGGTTCTGGATCAGTTCTTCAGCTTCAGACCCAACAGAACCGACTCCAGTTGGATCTCCAGAGCTAAATGTACGGTGGCCCAGAAGGATCCAAAAGATCTAAACCCACTTTTATTACATTTAACGGCTTATAATTTAAAATCAGTTTTAAATTATATAATTTTTTCAGGTCTGAATATGAAGAAAATATATAAAATTATTTATTGTCAAGTTTTATTCCTTATTTCATAATTTAAATGCTCATTTCTATTCCAATAATTAGTTTTATCTGTAATTTGTTGGACTTTTTGTTCAGTTTATGGATCATTTTAGTTTTTTAGTCAGATAAAAACTGAAACTCTTAAAAGTCCAAACAGAACCAGTTTTGTTTTAATGATTGATCGTTTCTCAGTCGATCAGTTTTGATCTGGTCTCCACTGGATCTGGTCCAGATTCTCCAGATCAGATCAGAACTTAAACTGGGTGACAAACAGAACCTGAAAGTTTTTATTGGATGAAACAGAAACGGATTTAAAACGAGAATCTTCTTCTGATTTAAAATCTCTGACTGGTTTATAAACTGATCTTTAAATCAACTTCGTCCTTCAGGGGGAAATTAAACTGTTTATCAGAAACTGAAGATTTTTTTTGAGGTTCAGTTGATCCTGAACTTCTGATCCAAATATTTTCTCTGATTATTTTGAGTTTGTGACGAACAAAGTGAAACATTTTTAATTTGATCATTTTTCTCAGTTTGACTGAATGTTTGGAAAATATGAAGTAAAGTTCTTTCTGACTATTTTAAAGGTTTTTATCTGAGGAACTTTTCTGGACCTTTCAGTTCAAACTGTTGGTTCTGATTGGAGACAAACTGGACCTGTTTGTGTTCTGGAGGAGAGAACATCGTTTCTTTGTTCTGTTTTCACTCAGACGGATCAGAACCTGAGAAAACAAAAGTATTTTTAGTTGTTTTCCAGTTTCAGATGAACTTTGATGGATTTTCTCTGATCTAAATGTGGAAACAGGAACTAAAATAACCGAGTTCAGGCTGGAACAGATGTTCTCCTGGCAAGATGCTCCACTCGGCCTCAGATTTTAACTTTAGTTCAGAATCAATAAGATCAGCCGTCCTCTACCGAGGGAAGCCGTGTGACGTTCATCTGCTGCTCTGGACATGAACATCGACGCTCTGCTTCAGTTTCTGACTGACCTGAGATCAGCAGCTCACCGCTACCGGCCGCCCATCAGTTACATCTAATGAACGATCCTCAGTCGTCGCCATGGAGACGACGATGCTAAACAACCAGGCTGCCTCTCCTCTCCAGGTTAATCCACAAAACGCTTCATTAAAGATTCAGGAGGTTTGATCAGAGCAGCTTCTGCTGTTAGCTTAGCATAAACACATAAAGCCAGATGTTCTGTGAAGAACCAGCAGCAGGTCAGGCAAAGTTAGAACCTGAAACAACAAAAAGCTTTGGACAGAAGAGAGGAGGAACAACATGGGCCGACAGGAGAGCAGCAGCCCAGAGGCTCATGGTGACTCTGGAGGAGCTGCAGAGATCAGAGGCTCCGGTCTGAAGAGACTGAACTGTTTCTACATTCAGAAACTATTTCAGGTTTGATGGGAAGAGAGAAATCCAGGATGAACCTGAGACTGGAGCAGAGCTTCACCCTCCAGACGGCTTAGAGTGGCCTAGTTAAAGGCTAGATCTACATCCAGCTTTTTCTCAGCCATGTTTTTCATTCTATGAAGTTGTTAATATTAAAAGCTGTAAAGAGATAAGAGACGATCTGGAGGTTTTTCTCTCTCTGCTGACCTGAAACAGTGTAAACAATCTGCTGAGGCAGCGGTTACTATAGCAACAGTGTTGTAGAAGTTGTTGCTTCAGGGACGAGTTTGAAACTCCCTGATGAAGATGAGGATGAAGATGTGAGGAGGATTTATCAGCAATGAAACAGTTTGAGCTGCAGAGAGTTCAGTCAGATTCCTGAAAACACAGCTGGTGTGTGTGTGTGTGTTGGTGTGTAGGGGCGTGTCGGGTGTGCGTGTGTGTGTGTGTGTGTACGTGTGTCGGGGTGTGTGTGTGTGTGTGGGGGTGCGCGTGTCGGGGTGTGTGTGTGTGTGTGCGCGTGTCGGGGTGTGTGTGTGTGTGTGTTGGGGTGTGTAGGGGCGTGTCGGGTGTGTGTGGGGGTGTGTGTGTGGGTGTGTGTGTGTACGTGTGTCGGGGTGTGTGTGTGTGGGGGTGTGTGTGTGTCGGGGTGTGTGTGTGGGTGTGCGCGTGTCGGGGTGTGTGTGTGTGTGTGTGAGATAGCAGGTGGATGTGGCTCAGCACTCTGTGGTATTTACTAATTACAGGAGAAGCTCTGAGGTCGCGGTCTCTATAACTACAGCCTCTAATTGGCCGGCCTGAATGCCAGCAGCCAATCAGCTGCCATCAGGAAATGACAAGCCTGGACAGCAGAGTGTTTCAGCTGCAGCGCCACCATGGGGTCAGACAACCAGAACCAGAACCAGAACCTGATAATCGGTGAAACTGAAGGAAATGAAGCAACAATAGAAACAAACTGACTTTGACTTTTACTGCATTTATATTGTTTAAAGATAAAAATAATGTTAAAATCCTTTTGAAAAGCTTCATAATCTCCAGCAGGGGGCAGCACAGCTTCCACATCCTGATGTTAGATGTATTTTTAGCTACAATAAAGTAATGCTATATTAGTGCATTTTAGGAAATACAATGTTTATTTATCTAATTTTTAAAAAAGTCTGATCCTGAGTAACAAATGATTCGTGTTTTCCAGATTTATCGGACAAGAAGAGCGATCTGCGCGTGTGCGACGCCGGAACGTGTCGCTTTGGAGGAACCTGCCGCGAAAACGGAGCCGACATCAAATGTGTCTGTCAGTTCCATGTAAGTCCAACCGACAGCACAGAGAGCGCCACCTGCTGGCAGCGAAGGATCAGACCACAGCGCTGCTTCAGCAACCAGCAACCAGCAACCAGCAACATTCAGATCTGTGATTCAAATGTTCTGAAATCTTCTTGTTTCTTCTTGTTTCTGTTTCAGTGCAACAAAAAGTACGTTCCCGTCTGCGGCTCCAACGGAGACACGTACCAGAACGAGTGTTTCCTCCGCAGAGCCGCCTGCAAGAAGCAGAGAGCCATCAGCATTGTGTCGGAGGGAGCCTGTTACCACGGTAACACTCATCCTCTCATCCAGCACTTAAACTGGAAGGTTTTGCCTGAAATTACACTCTTACTAAATTATTCATAAACTCTGATCATCGACTTTCTGCTGCCAACTGGATCATTTTCTCTGTCAGGGAAACGATTCATTACCACAGACAAATAAAACTACAAACATTTTAAATTTAGAAAACTTCTGAGGCCTAAAATAAAATCATCTGATTATTTTCATTCTGCTGATAAAAACATTTTTCTTTCTATGAACTGAAGACGCAAAAAGTCGAGAAATTTTATAGAAGAATTGAAATGAGCAAAATTCAAAATGTAGAACATGGATGGATGGATGAATGGATGAATGAATGAATGGATGGATGGATGGATGAATGAATGAATGAATGAATGGATGAATGGATGAATGGATGGATGAATGAATGAATGAATGGATGAATGGATGAATGGATGAATAACTTCAGGTCTTCTCTCTCTGTGTTTGTCAGATGGAGGTTCTGGTTCTGGCGTTGGAGGTAAATCATGTGTTCATCTTCTGGTTGTCTGCGGCTGCAGATGGTGGAGGTTCCTCCATCTTTTCTCCAGTTTTAGTTGGTTGGACCGAAACACAGATGAACTGATGAAGTTTCTGTTTTCAGATGATGAAGGTTCTGGTCGAGGGAAAAAAGCCTCCAAATGTAAAAACTGCAGGTTTGGAGCCGAATGTGACGAAGACTCTGAGGACTTGCTGTGAGTTTCCTCTGAGCCGCGTTGACTCCACCTCGGCCGCCATCTTGGACTCGTTAAAACGGTTTTCTCGTTTTCTCAGCTGCATGTGTAACATCGTGTGCAACGGCCACAACGACAACCCGGTGTGCGGCAGCGACGGCCTGACCTACGACACGCCCTGCCACGTCCGCGAGGCGTCCTGCCTCAAACAGCTCAAGATCGACATCAAACATGTCGGCCGTTGCCAAGGTAACCGTCTCCAAAACACTGAGAGAGGAGGAGGAGGGGGGAGGAAGATGATGGAACAGGGGCTGGAGGTCAGAGGGGAGGAGAAGAAAAGGTAGAAACATGTTTTCAGTTCATTTGTATTAAATGACAACATGAATGTGAAAACTCTGATCTTCCTGATCATCGATTCTTTCAGTCTGTGGAAGCAGCAGGTCTGATGCTGCATCAGGATCAGTCGGATGTTTGATGGGTTTAAACCTGAACGTGTTTCTTTATGCCAGATTAGTGCAGCTCTTCATCTGAACTCCTCCTCTTCATCACTCCAAGTGTTCAGGAGACACAAACTGGGACTGAAATGGATCTGAGTTTAACACTTTTATCATGAAAAAATCACAATTTAGCAGAGATGAGTAGAATAACAAAAGATTATACTGAAGTAAGAGCAGAAGTATATATATATATATATATCTGTCGGGTTTAGCTTAAAAAAATCTAATATCTGAAGATATTAGATTTTTTTAAGCTAAACCCGACAGAAGTTCTGATATTTATTCCTGCACATATATGATCCAATGTTTTGTCCATGCTAGCTTTATTTAAGCTAACATGTAACTTAAATAAAGCTGCATTATTTAAGCTACTGTTTAAATAACAGTAGCTGTTTGCTTTATGAACTCAATATGACTTCCATAACAGTGTTCATGTATGACATTATATTATTTATATGTCATAAACATGAGAAGCCAGAGTTTGATTTAATTATATAGTTGATTTTAATAAATGATTTGCTTTTCTGTCTTTAATGTTCTGAACATTTATCAGATCTGTGCTGCAGCATTTCTTTACTTCATGAAGTTCTTTAGGTTAATGAAAGTTCTGATAAATATTTCATGAACTTTTTACTCTTCCTCAGAGAGAGTTTAGAGATTTCACTTCATCATCATCTTCATCATCATCAGCAGGACATTCCTGCGACGCGTCTTCGCCCTGAAGCAGTTCTGTAAACGTTTCCATCGCATCACATTAAAGTTACATGTTTGAAGCTCTGGGCTTTTATTAAAGTCACAGGAGCAGAAAACCTGAAAATCAGGCAGCAAATAAATGGAAACATCAATAAAATAGGAAACAGACAGAAAGAAGGTTATGGTGTTAAAATAAAAAACTGCAATGTGTCAGAAAAATCTTAAATCTGTGAGATTGAATCTGTTTAAGAATCACCAACAATCAGCAGATTTCAAAGATCTAACAATAAACCTGATTTATTTTCTTCTTTCATGATCTTCCTGCTGTCATTAGAAGCAGAAACATTTTTTGTCTCTGCTAAAAGTCGGAGATGATTTGCTTTTTATTTTGTGTAAAACCAGAATATTTTTGTATTTTGCTTTTAGATAAAAGCAGGAAAGATGACGCCTCCAAGGGGAAACCAGACATCTACGGTGAGCTGCTGCTGCCGCCTGTTTGCTGCGACAGCCAATCAGAAATCAGAACTTTCTTCTTCTCTTTTCTATTGCAGCGGTGTCCAAGCCTGACGAGGGGAACGGCTTCCTGGACGGCGCTTTGCCCTGTCCAGAGGACGAAGCTCTGACCTGCCAACACGGCCAGTGTGAGATGAGACACAACCTGCCCACCTGCAGGTGAGAATCTGTCTGGGTTTACACAACCCGTCCAGAACCCCCAACTGGTCCAGAACCTCCATCTGGTCCAGAACCTCCAACTGGTCCAGAACCCCCACCTGGTCCAGAACCTCCACCTGGTCCAGAACCTCCAACTGGTCCAGAACCTCCACCTGGTCCAGAACCCCCATCTGGTCCAGAACCTCCAACTGGTCCAGAACCTCCACCTGGTCCAGAACCTCCAACTGGTCCAGAACCTCCACCTGGTCCAGAACCCCCATCTGGTNCCACCTGGTCCAGAACCCCCACCTGGTCCAGAACCTCCAACTGGTCCGGAACCTCCACCTGGTCCAGAACCTCCAACTGGTCCGGAACCTCCACCTGGTCCAGAACCCCCACCTGGTCCAGAACCTCCACCTGGTCCAGAACCCCCACCTGGTCCAGAACCTCCAACTGGTCCGGAACCTCCACCTGGTCCAGAACCTCCAACCTGTCCAGAACCTCCACCTGGTCCAGAACCTCCACCTGGTCCAGAACCTCCACCTGGTCCAAAACCCCCACCTGGTCCAGAACTCCCATCTGGTCCGATTCTCCTTGTTCCAACTAATTTCATACATTCAGCTGTTCTGTTGCTTTAACCTCGTCCACATGATTGCTTTTAGAGGCTGTTTCAGTTCATGTAACCATGGTAACCAGCCTGTGTGTGTGTGTGTGTGTGTGTGTGTGTGTGTGTTCCAGGTGTGACGCTGCGTACGGTGGCCCTCGGTGCGACCAGCTGCTGGACTTTAACATCCTGTATGTGGTGCCCAGTGGCCAGAAGCTGCACTACGTTCTCATCGCCGCCATCATCGGAGCCGTCCAGATCGCCGTCATCGTTGCCGTGGTGATGTGCTTCACCAGGTACACACACCTGCTGCAGATTCAGTACAAACCTTTACAGATCATGTCAACATTTCTGAGAACCTGGGCAGTTAGAGTGAGAACAGAGATGACCAACCTGTGGTTGCAGTACCAGGTTCAGCCAGCAGGGGGCAGCGAACACATTTTCCTTTGAACAGAACAGCTGATGTAGATCAGCGCTTCCCAATTCCAGTCCTCAGGGCCCCCTGCTCTGCATGTTTTAGATGTACCTCTATTCCAGAGCAGCTGATTCAAATGATTGCATAACCATCAAGTGCTGCAGAAGCCTGTTAATCAGCCACTTATTCAATCCAGGTGTGTGGCGGAAGGGAAACACCTAAAACATGCAGGGCAGGGGCGTGAGGACTGGAATTGGGAAACACTGATGTAGATAAAAGACATCATTTACAAAAGTTTTTTTTGTTTAAAAGATATTAAAAATGAAAATGTTGCTCTGGAACATCCAGAAGTAAATTTGACCTTTAAATTCCTTTTGTTTGTTGTTTTTATTTCAGGAATAACGTTTATTTTGGCTGCACTTTATTCATGATTCAGTTTTTTGTCTGCTTGCTGTCATGCACTTCCTCTCCTGTCCTGCAGGAGGTGCAACAAGTCGAAGCGTGGCCGCAGACAGAAGCAGCATCTGGGCCACTTCCCGTCAGGAACGTCTTCTCGGATGATGTAGCCGCCGTCCGTTTGTCCCTCCTCATGTTTTTATATAAATCCGGTTTTCGTATCACAGACAGACTGCAGTTTTATATCGACTTCCTGGTGCCTCTTTTATTATTTCCCCTTTTTTAAAGTATTTTATTTCTGATTTCTTAGAGGGGCCTTATCTGTCAGACTTCCCTTTATGTTTTGTGTGGATCTGTTTGTCTGTCCAGCTGCTTTCTGAACTCTGTGGATCCAACAGGAAGCAGAACTTTATTTATCTGATTGTATGGTTGCTGCAGCGCCACCATCAGGCTGGAGTCCTGCAGGTTGTTTCTGTTTTCACGCTGTGGGACGCAGCCTGACTGTTTCACTGTTTACTTTGGTTTCATGTAAAACACAACAAGTTTAAATCTGAAATATTCTGGATGATTCTGGTCAAACTCTTTGTTTTTCTGAAGTGTTTCAGGTCAGATATGTAACATTCCAACATCTGATTTTATTACTATAACGTCATTTTTGTTTTCATTTTTAAAATAGAAAATTCATCCTTCACCTGATTTTATGATCCATGTTAAGAACGAACTGACAGATTTTAGTTTTTATGTTTTTTAAGGGGCAAAAATCATGAAGGATAAAAAAGCTGAAGGTTATTTTACATGATGTTGATCTTTAAAAACTAACTGAATATTAGAGAATTATAAGTTCATTTTTAAAGTGTGCGTCCATAATATTAATTCATTATTGCTAATTAAAAAAAAGTTAATTGAAGCAAATGTTACTGATAGAAAAATTCAAACTGGCTGAAATTCTTCAATTTAAAACATTAGAGAAAAACATTTTTCTGTATTTTTGCTGCTAATTACAATTTAAAGCCACTCAGATTAATAATCCAGTGACATCTAGTTTCCTGATCTGTTTGTCTCCTGGACGTCAAGTTAAAAAAAAACAACCTTTTATTTAAAATAAGTATAAAGACATTTAAAGTTTGTTCAGATCTGCTCTGCTTTCGGATCTAATCCAGTTTGATAATCTCAGATTATGATCATCTGGAGTTAAAACAGTTTTACTGTTTACAGAAACACTAAAGCTTTGAGCGGTGCAGGTTGGTGCGTTTCAATACTTTATACCAGTGGAAATATACTGGTATGCTCTCCTGGTTATACTGGTGACCCGTCCAGATCTGGTATCAAGATGTTTTTTATCCATTTCAGAGCAACCTGAACTCAGAAACAGAAATAATGAGCCTGAATTTGGTTTTCAGATTAATCTTCTAAGGATTTTGTTCCCATTTTGTTTTTGCCTAATAATAGTTTTATATCTGACATTATTTTTGTTTCTCTGGAAAGTAAAATTATGTTTTTGTTCCATATTTAATGTTTTTCCTTTCAATTCAAAATAAAAGCTCAGATTTATCTTTTTTGGCTAAAATTAAAGTTTTGTTACAGTTTAATTCTGTGAATCATTTTGATCAGGCCCAGTTTTTCCTGAGTGTTGTAAGGCCTTAACCCGCCAGGGGGCGCTCTGTACCTGGACTCCAGGGTGATCAGGGACCAGTGGCGCCCCCTGCTGTTTGTTTTCTGTCTCGCTGCGTCTCACAGGGTCACAAACTGAAAATGTAACATTTAACTTTGTTCTTTATTGTGTTTGTTATGAAATGCACCTGAAAACCAAAATGCTGTTTTTTCTACTGCTTAAGAATTAATGAGGTACAAGCTAACATGTACAGGTTGTTATTATTTTTATTGATGCTTAATTTTCATTCCGGAAATGGATGCGGATGTTTTTGTGGACGAGCCGAGGATAATTTAAAATGCTTGTTTTTCATATATAATTTGTAACGATGGTACGAAGTGTTTTATTGTGGTAGGAAGACTAGATCGATAAACTGGCCGCAGGTTCCTTCATGTTCGCTGACCGGAGGTCAGAGGTCACTGGGATGTGGATCCTGCAGGATCTGGGCCTGATTTTACTGTAGATGTTGCGTCCTGCATGAACCAGTGAAGTTGTTAGACTGTGCTGTAGCTGAACTAGAATTAAATTATGATGTTTGAACCTCTGGCTCTTTGTTTTCTGTTCTTTCTCAGACATGCTGCTTTTTTTAATCCAGGAATGTTCACTAAAATAAAAGTTCTTCACAGAGTTCTGCTGCAGCAGAAAAGGTTAAAATGTTAAGTAAATGAGTACAGAAGTGTTGAGGTAATGATATTTAAAAAATGGTCTGGAATCTGATAACTGCTTTAGTTTTAGCATCTGAAGCGTTTTAGTTTCTCGTTCCTGTGGTGAAAATGTTGAGGT
This sequence comes from Brachyrhaphis terrabensis, assembly GCA_903067065.1. NCBI lineage: Eukaryota > Metazoa > Chordata > Actinopteri > Cyprinodontiformes > Poeciliidae > Brachyrhaphis > Brachyrhaphis terrabensis. Next base: position 7,045 of record CAEGAG010239830.1, on the reverse strand, counting down.
TGTTAGTCTATAATCTGGACAGAAATACTTATTAAACTGTAGATTTTCTTTAACTTTAGTCCAGTAATGATGAAAAAACTCATCTTCTGTTTGAATCTTCAATCAGGAAACGTTGTCAGTCTTTATGTGTCTGTAGTTTTTCTTTTCATTTGGTTTCGGTTGAACAAACATGTTTACAGGATCCAACATGAAGATTAAATGGACAGCTGGTGTCTGCAGCACCAAGGTAATTATTATAATTCATAAACATGTCCTATGTTAATTCTTGGTGATAACAAATGATTTTGATTTTTAAACCTGAAGAAGATTGTATGTTTATAGAGCTAAATAATTATAAACCTGTTCTGTTGAAAGCAAAGATAAAACAATTAGTGACGTTAGTGTAACATTATGATACACATGATTAGTTGTTAGGCTCTGGACAATCATAATTTTATTGATCTGTAGTAGAAATTTTCCTTTTTCTTTACTGAATCAATCAGCTGCTGGTGTGTAACACCAACAACTGAAGTGAATCAGAAAATCGGTGCCAATAATGTGTCCAAGTCTCGTCATGAAGGTGGGATAAATATAACGATGTTGGCTGGATAATTATAGGCAGCAGCTGTGGAGGTTTAAACAGGGGGGATTCCCCGTCTGTTTGATTCCTTCCCTCTTTTCTCACCTCTTGTTTTCCTCCTAACACCTGTTCGCATCATCTTTCCTGTTTTATCACTCAGCTGCTCTACAAGATTTTAGTAAATGTTTGAATTGGTTTTGTTTCTACAAAGTGTCAGTGAAGAACCTGCATCTGTTTACAAAAATGCTCATTTAAGAAATTATAAATACTCTTTATTCTTAATAGAATAAAGAGTATTTAAAGAGTCTTAATAGTGCAGCAGCTAAAGCCCAGAGAACTGAAAACAACACCTGATAAAGAACAGATTTTAACAGTTAGCTATGAGAGTTGTAGTCTTCTGATAGAAGAACATGTAAAATATTGATCAGGTAATTTAATATTACATGTATAGTTGTATAGTTGCAGTACCACTGTTGGCCTCTAGAGGAGCTCCAGTGTTTCATTCATTTAGTTTTTGATTCATATCAACAAACAACGTTATAATTTCAGTTTTTGTTAAATAAATAGTAAAATATTTAAACTCATGTTCTGTTTCCTTTAAAAAACGGTTGGCTCCTCCCACTACAGGCCACGCCCCATTCGGACCATTCAAAATGGTCTGAATGGACCAAGATGGCAGCCATGTCATGAATGTGCTGTAATGAAACCTGACCTTTTAGTTGTCCAACTGTGGGAGGCAACAAGAAGGTCTAAACTGGAGCGAAGGATTAAAAGTTGTCGGATGATGGATGGATGGTGGATGGATGGATGGTGGATGGATGATGGATGATGGTCTCCCCCACCATGTCTCCTCCACATGGTGGGGGTTTCCACAGCTTTTAATACTCCGATGTCTGAAACAAGCAGAGGGAGTCACTTTACCACTGCTGTATTTTTAGCAGTGGAGAACAGAGAGAAACTCTGGGAAACATCTTTATCTATCAGGTCTGAACAAACTTTCTATCTGAATGGTCAGTTTCTCTGAGATGTTGCAACATTTTAGTCTTCATGCCAGTAAAAACTTGGCGTAAGATCAATATTTGAGTGTTGTTTCTTTAAAATCTACAAATATATTTTAATGTGTTGCTTGAATATCAGTGAAGCTCATTCATCCTCTTGGTGTTTCTTTGGCTCCGGTTCCTCCAGCTCCTCCCTCCCGGGTCCAACAGGGTGGAGTCTTTAACTTGATCCGAACCCCATCAGGGTCAACCTCCAGTTGTAGAGGGTGAGCTGGTCCTTCTGCCTTCTCGCGTCTCTTCTCTAGTGGATCCCACTACCTCAACCCTCATGCTGTGGTTCTTAATTCTTTATCACCTCTAACTTTCACAGATCCTGCAGGGCTTTTATTTCCCTTCATCTCTTCTTCATTTTCATTTGGATCCTTGAATTCAAGCAGCCAACTGACCAAGAGAAGTCAACCAGCAAGAATGACGGACAAACCGGTCTTGCCACCTGGAGGCGGAGATGATGCCGGCAGCATCATGGCGCTGCTGGAGCGTGTGGCGGGCCTCATGGACAACGTCCAGACCACACAGCAGCGCATGGAGGAGCGTCAGCTGGAGCTGGAGAACACGGTGAAAACCATCCAGGCCGACGTCGTCAAACTCACCAACGATCACGCAAACACCAGCTCCACGGTCAGCCGACTGCTGGAGAAGACCCGCAAGGTCAGCTGCCACATCAAGGATGTCAGGGTGCGGGTGGAGAACCAGAACCTCAGGGTGAAGAAGGTGGAGGCCACGCAGGGAGACCTTCTCGCCAAGAACAAGTTCAGGGTGGTCATTTACCAGGTGAGGCTCACAGGACTAACATTTCAAATGTTTGGACAGATTCTGATGTTTCATTGGCTGGAAAAACTTCTGAAATTCTGTTTAGCAAAGTAATGATTGAATTGGTAACGTGCTTAAAGTCAGCTGCATGGAAAACAAGAGACGTGGCTAAATTTGCACCAAAACATGATGAAGAAATCCAGCTACAGCTTCAACAGTCCCAACTTACTGAATTAGACGACTAACTTACAACTTTTCATAGATGTTTGGAGCAACAGCTGATCGGATCAAACAGCCCAGTTACTGATAGAAGAACATGTAAAATAATCTAATAGTGAAGCTGGAGGTAAACGGTTCATGGAAAGTTTCACATATGATTAAAACTGCTTTTAGAAACAGCAGCAGAAGGTCAAACCTGTTAAAATGCAAATTTGTTAAGTTTTTAATGAAAAATATTACATTAATCATGTTAAGAAGAGGAGAATAATTTATATAAGTGATATAAATTCAGAAGAATTATTTATTTTCTTCACTGAAAGTTGAAGAGAACTAATAATAGTAATTTTATTAATACCAAAGTTTGTTTCATCAGAATTTCGTTAAATCTCTACAGAGTTTTAAAAAAGGTTTTGGGAAATTTATCTTTGCTTTTATGTCTCTTTTAATCCTAATCTGAGTTTATTTAATATGAATGTTGAAGGTCAAATGTCTTCAGGCCTCATTTTACTTCTTAGGCCTTCGCAGTCAGCAGCTGCCAACATGATGGTGACTCAGTTATTTTAGTTCTGCTGCTCAGATCTGAGCTTCTATTAATGAGTTTATTAGAGAAATCAAACATTTTGGCTGCTTTAAATCAATCAACTACATTTTGAAACCATTCATTGGAAGCATGTTGCAGCTTTTTAAATGAAACAGAAAAATAACAGCTTGTGAGGTTTGGATGTAATATTGATACTATTACATGCACAATATTCAGCAATAGCTCCAAAAACTTTTCTATAATTACTTTATTTTTCCTTTTATTAAACTTTTCCCATGGAAAAAAGCTCAAATCCAGTCATGCATGTAAACTAAGACCTACAGAAAAACCATTTGATATTGAAAGATTTGGCTGCATCGTGTCTCAGATCTAAAGGTTGGAGTCGTTAACCAAATATAAAGTAGTTACTGTTCAAACAGAGCAGCATGTGTTGAGCTGCTGTAATATAAATGACTGTGCCAGCTGAGAGCTGAGGTCTGAGTTATTCTGAGTCGGAGCCTCTACCATCTCCTAATATAGCTCTCTGCTCATCCTCTGCTAATCTTTGGCCAATCAGGTTTTTTCAGCTACCTGCTCTGATGGCAGGTTTAGGTTGAACTGATTAGTGAAAAATCTGTTGGATTAAAATGTGTTGATATAGATTTAACAAGGTGGGCTTCATTCTCCGAGTTAAATGACTCAGATTATTTAAGTTTGAAGTTTTATTGCAGTTGGTGAACAGTTTGCTTCCACACATGTGAGTTTCATTGTTCTTGACTAAACCTTAGTTCATAATTTATCTTCCTTTATGATGCAAATTATTGTTGCTTGTCTTTGGACAATAATCTAAAAGTAATCCAGTCCTCCAGGTGCAGATTCCTAACTTTGCTAGCTGCCAGCTTGTTAGCAGTTTATGCTACGTGTTCATTTACTGTGCAGCTCAGTTATGGCAGACATGCATCCTAACTAAGGCTGGGAAATGTCAGCCTATCAGGTGTCATGTGGCACCAGTGATGCATGAAATCAAAGATGCTGATTCTCCCATTAACATGATTCCAATTTACTGGTTTATGACATTTCAGATTTAGTCATTATTCCAATAAGACTTACAAATAAAACTTCACATTCCTGGAATCACAGAACAGATGTTCAGTTATCTCAGAGGGTTTTCTGACAGGTCCTCTTTGGGACAGGCTGGTTGCCTATCAGAAGATTTATGGCTTTGAAAGTTCATTTTGTACATCTGTCCATCTCACATCAACCATTTAGTTACATGTTTATTTTATAAATAGGGATTTCTGTTGGATTGTTTAGGATCAGAAATGTCATTGTGATATTAATTACTATAGTTGATCTAAACAGTTAGTCTGTTTACTTGCCAACAGTTAGATTGTCTTTCCTCTGATGATCTCCCAGTATGAATGAGTGAAGTCTGATGAATCATGAGTCAGTTTCTGCTCATTCTTCAACATTTTCCTGAAACCTGACCTGACGTAGTGACAGTTGCACACTGTGATGCAGCTGGAAGCTGCAGCTCACTGATATGTTTAGCTTCCTGCTGCTCGGCGCTGAGCTGCAGAAACAGGTGCTGCAGTTTATTTATGGAGGCAGGATCAAGACCTGCACACTGACCCCTGAGTCTGGATGACACATTGTGACCAGCGACAGATTTAAACCTGACATCATTATTAAACTGTCTGAGAAAAACAGTTAGTGCAAAGGTTTGTCCTGAAATTTCTAGATGCTGATATTTGATCTGTTACTGTTTCTCAGGGTGACCAGGAAGTTAAAGCTGTCACACCAGGTAATGAGCCGGCAGAGACCAGCGGCGGTGCTGCAGCAAGACCTGAGGTGGAACCAGACAAGTTTGAGTTCCCTCCAGAGTCAGATGAAGAGTACATGGTTGTGGAGGAAGCAGACTCCTCATCAGCTGGCCGGATGAAGAAGTCAGGCTTGACACGCATCGAGAGCTTCAAAGCCACCTTCTCCAAGGAGAACATGAGCAAAACCCGAGAGAACCTGGGCACCAAAGTCAACAAACTCGGCGAGCGAATCGTAACGGCCGAAAGGCGCGAGAAGATCCGCCAATCTGGTGAGAAGCTGAAGGAGACCTTCACCAAGACCGTCCCAGCGAAGCTGAACCTGAAGAAAGAGAGGACTGTGGCTGAAGGTCAGGAAGGAGCAGAGGGAGCTGCAGAGGCAGCAGTTCCAGTTCCTCCTCCTAAAGGCCGTAAGAGCAGCCCAGGAGCAGCCCGGGCGGCTGAAGACGAGGCCAAGGTGGCCGAGTCTGAGGTACCGATATACGACATGAAGCAGCTGTCATAAATCAGGACAGTTTCCTTTGGACCTGAGAGACAACAGAGAGAGCATGGATGTGGTTCTGCTCTTAGCAGAACTGGATGGAGGAAAGTCTATGAAACAGTGGAGAGAAACGAGCAACAAGCAGATCGAATCACATTAACTGAACATTGAGACAAGAACAGATTCCTGAAATCACTGGGATGTTTGATGCTGTGTGTTTTCAGAACATTCACCATCACATCCACAGGATTTGGTCATTTTTGTTTTGTGTTATTATGATTGAAATGTTTTAGGACTTTATCACAAACTACTGCTCACTTATTTGCATGTTGAAGTTGAAATGTTGGACGGATTGAGTTTGTGGAACGTTTTGTTCTGAAATATCTTGAAAAATGAGGGAAAGTGAAGTAAAATAAAGTGAATTTCTTTGGAAGTAACAGTCAGGATTTGATGGTTTGCTCTTGCAGAAACGTTTGTAGATTTTCAGATTTGTCAAGAAAAGCAAAAACAAGAACTTAAAATGTTCAAACATAAAGCAACAAAACCCAGATTACAGTTTATACCATCAGATTTGGACTGATCCCTCTAACCTGTGGGTCTTTTCAGGTTAGTTATGATTCTATTTAATAAGTGGAAGGTAATTTTTATTCAATCTGGATTAAAAAGTGCAAACAATTCATTCATTTTTACTGAATGTAGAAATATAACTTTCTTCTTCTTGGTTTTATCAATTTTTTCTTAAGGGGCCGTTTTTAAAAATAAAAGCGGTTGTGTTATACTATTTGTATATAGTAGTCTTACAGATAAAAATATTCCACTTGAAGATAAGAATAAAATCTAACTTGTCAAGTTTTGAAGGAAACAACTGAACAGTGAGGAAAATGACGGCTAAAGGCAAATAAAGCACTGAGTGTTGCTGAGTGTTTTGGTTTTATTTACTTAACTAATGATTGAGTTTTACTGCGAATATAATGTATTTGCACCATCCGTAAATTAACAGTTAACTGTGGTTAGCACGATTTTTGATCAATTTCATCAGAGACATGCAGGCTGTATTATTGCTACATGTTTAGAATAAAGAAATCACTTCAGTTGAACTCATCTGACATCATGAAGCTATAAAATCTCATAAAGTAATGCTTCATGCACCAGTCTAATGATGATATGAGCATCATTCATATCATGGGGTTACAAAGGCTCTTTGACTCCAGGGATGTTTTATATTTTACCTTAAGAGTATGAAATAAAAATATTTCATTAAAATCAAGAAAAGCTTCTTCCTCTAACTGAAGAAACCATCATGGACTCACTGAGCTGTTTGCAGCAGCAGATAAAATCAGCAGAGCTGCACAAGAATATACAGAAAACATCTAAAATATAAAAACATCCAGAAACCAAATCAGGATGAAGCAAAATGCAGCCTAGAAACTGTTGAATTGAACTTTATTTCATATTTCTTGGTTACAGGTTGAAAACAAATCAAATGGAAAAAAAAGTAAGTAATATCTGAGGATCAGCAGGAAACAGAGACGATTCTCTTCTTTCTAAAGTTAATCACCAAAACCTGCAGAGAGAAGAAAGACGCACAGATCAGATCAGTGAGTTTCCAGCTTCTCTCCAGCAGCAGTCAGTGACGCA
>CAEGAG010239746.1:0-50724 GCA_903067065.1 Brachyrhaphis terrabensis | reverse complement strand
TCTCTGAAATTAATTATAGTGATTCAAAGAGCCCTGACACACAATACCATCTATAAATTTAATAGCACAACAAAAAATGTAATCTTTATGACACTTAAATCCAATTTGCATAATAATTTGGAAAACGGTGTAGTTCACTTTTTTGACTTTGAATGCAAACCTCAAGCAAAGATTTTCTGCAGTATTTACATCAAAGTGTAGATTTAAATGATCTTATTAACCAATGACATCTTTATTTCCATAATATTTTTAGGAAAAATAACCTTCATTCTGAAATTAGATGTTACAATGAGTAATGGAGTTATGAGATAGATTTTTTGTTTGTTTGTTTGTTTTGTATTTTTGTATCATACCTCATAATGCAGAAATAAATCAGGAAAGTGATTTTAAAAACGTACAACTGTATTTATTGTTTATCATTATGACTGCTGTTAGGTATTTGGAGTTCATTGATCAGTTTAAAAACACAGCAATTTATTATATGTTTGGGGGTTATGGAACTGATTTATGATATGCATTTCTCCTCTCCATACATTATCACTATTTTTTGTTCGCAGAGACTAGACAGATTAGACAATGGAATTTTTTTCTTAAAGGGAAAAGTAGGAAGAGCAACAAAGATACAATAGAGATATTAAAGCAAAGAGGAGAAAAGTAGGCATGATTAGCTCTATTTAGTGTGTGGATTAAAATAATTAGGACAAAATTAAACATCAAGTAAAAAGGTTTGTAAGTCACTGGAGTCCCGTTCAGACGTGCTGGGCATCATGCTGAGTTTCAAGTGCTGTTAACTCGATACTGACAATTAAATGTCACGTAACACCTTCTGTGGTTTTGGTTTTGTAGCTGCAATGTATTTGACCGTCGCTAAACTTTTATCACAAACTGGTTTGAACTGGCTTCAGGCCCAGTTTAGCAGCGTGTTCTTGCCAACTCTAAAACTTTTATATGTGAACGATTTAAGTTGTCATTTTTCTGGCGTTGCTTTTTGGGAGTCGTGGATAGGATTTTTTTTTTTTTTATTACCTTTTGTTTTTTTGTTTTTGCAAGGAGACAATCTGATGTTGTCTGTGTTCCTGTCCAAAATAAAGGATCTCTGCTGGCAGCTGGCCGATACTAATGCAATCCTCCCTCTTGTCATTGAAGTCTGGAGACAAATTTTCCCCGGCCACAAATCCAGCCATGTACTCTGACCTGAGCATGAGGAACATGAACTCATTACGCTGCCATTGAGTAATTTGATTTGTCTCTTGCTCACAACACAACAATTTCCCGCAAAACAGTTTAGCAGATTTGCACAGTCTGTAATGTAATCCTGTAATTTATGTTATATATGTCTTGTTTTCCTGGAACATGGCCTCGTTTATAGATGACAATTCTAGTGAAGCACAGAAAGCCATAACTCACCTTGATGCAAAACAAGGAAAGGGGTGTCGCGCAGCATCACATCGTACAAGTAAAGTTTTCAGTAACACAAATTAAGATTTTGTTTGACATTTGAAATCATGAAACATTGCTGTATCCTATTTTATTTGTGCGATATATCACATTATAGCCTCTTTATGGGGTTCTTGAGTAACTAAATCTGATTTGAAATAGACCATGAAGCACCGGATGTGTGACTGAGATGAAGAATATCTACAGTGGCAGTCTGGTGTCTCTTTCCAGTGACCATTGGGTCAGTGGCGGGATACTCTGGACAGGTCAGCAGTCCATCACAGGGCTATTTCAATTATCTCTCAAGTCAGCAAACTAATTATAATGTCAGACAAAGATAACCTGAGTAATACCAAATGCAGTTTTCAAATAATGAAGCTAAAACGTCCATCCAAACCAACCTGGCTCTATGGTAAAGGTAAAGGTAATTTTATTTATATGGCACATTTTCAGCAACAAGGCAATACAAAGTGCTTTATATGAATTAAAAGGAAATACAAACAAAATAACAAACCAAAGGAAAGAACAAAAGAAGAAAAAGCTACTAATGTTGATCCAAAGTAAATAAACTAGATAAATAAACTACCTTTACCTTTACCTTGAACATCTCTAAAAACAATGTATAATACCCTGACAAAACACACAACATGTCCATCTCTGAGTCACTCAAAAAAGGAGAGATTTTGGAGCGGCCTCGTCAAAGTTCAGATTTAAATACAATTAATATGCAGCTCCATTACCTTAAACGTCCTGGTAATCCTGTAATATGACTAATTCTGTGAAGAAGAGTGGGCCAGACTTCATCCTCCACTCTCATTGCCAATTATCTCAAATGCTTGAAAACTATTAATGTGACAATAGCATAAGCAGTTACCAGGTTTTATGGGACAAATACAAAAATGGGGTGTAAGGGTATGTAAGCCTGATTTCTGCCATGAAACTGACAAAAATATTAAAAAGAAGCACTGAAATAGACATTTGTGCTTTCTGAAACATGGGAGTGAACAATAATTCAAAGACATTCCTAACCAAAAAGCCAAAAGTAAAATGTATCTATATGTTTATCTCTTGATTTTTTTCTTTTTACATTTTTAAGGTAAGGGATACCATTTCTACGAGATGAAGCTCTAAATAACTTGAGCCTTAGAATGATAAAATACATTCATATTTATTGAAAATGACACTCAGCTGTACAAACTCACCATGGGTCTGCGGTTTTCCACCAGGTGGATGCCAACAATTCCCAGAAACGCTCCAAAACTGAGCTGAAGGAACAAAACAAATGCTTGTGTTTGTAATTTAAAACCCACCGGGTCACCTGATAACCTTTTTTATATATATAAAAAAAATTGTTTCACTCACGGTGATGCCGGGGTAATATCCAGACACGGACACGTTGTCAGTGCGAGTGGCCGAGAGGAGACCGATGGTGAGGACCACCAAAGCCAACCCCAGCATAGACACGGTCACCCACAGAGCCGTCTTCCTTCTGCGGACATAGAGACCTGAAAGACAGGAAGAAGAATCAGAATAGAAAGACGGACGTCCAGATTCTGACATAAATGTGACTAAGTGAAGTGAAAATATTTCTGCACAAATCATGGAGAATAGATATATGACATGCATTTTATCCATTTATAAACATAATTTGTTATTTTATACAACTAAAGCACCTAGTGTTGTTGTTACATATTAGTTTTCAATTGTACAAACTGTTATGCATATGATTCACTGATTGTTGCATTTGATTCATCGTGCAAAAGGATAGAGATTTGACTCCCGTTACTTTTTTAATCCTTTACTTGCTGACAATTTGCTGTAATAATTTTTTGCAACCTTTATAGGAATTATTGAGCATTTCCTTTCATTAAACAAACTTATAAAAATGATTGCTCCTTCTGTACAGCAGGAAATAAAGAAGAGGTGCCTCCCCAAGTATTTATTTTTTTCTGCTCCCTTTTTTTCACTTTAATAATTTAAGAGTTTTTGTCTTCCCCAAACCTAAAGGTGCATTTGTTAACGCAACAGCAATATTAACTTGAAGAAGGCTGATGATCAGTTTCACTGGGAAAATGAGGAAACATGCTTAACAGTGTGAAGGATGCTCATTTTTAAAGTTACCTGCAGAATCCAGAGTTTCTGTGGTTGTTTGCTGACTGCTCTGTTGTGTTTCGGGCTGCTGCATGTTGCTTCAGTCAGGATGAATTTAATATAAAATAAATAATAATAATAATAATAAAAAAACACAATCCAGGTGGTTCCTCTTGCGCTGTCAACACTAATTTGCTTCAAAGTAGCGTCCTCATCCAGCACGGGTTCCTGTGTTTCCAATCCAAAGAGGTGCAGGATGATCAGAGGAGGTTTCAGACAGCTGACTCTGTGAAAGGTCCGAAGGGTTCAACTTCACTTGTAGCCTGAGAGGAAGGGAGTCACACAGAGAGAGGAAGGAGAAGCCAATCAGCTCCCTGTGTTCCCCCCAGTGGTGAATTATTCAAATATTTATCTTACACAAGTTTTATACAGCTTCAGATGGATTGCTGTGGAAATTATTTACAGTTCTGAGTCTAATGATGCATAAAATTAGGTTTTATGAGGTTTTCATGACTGTGGGAAAGAATCATTTAAACGAGTACAGCGCCCTCTCCTGGAAAGCAATATATACGTATCTGTGAACTGCTGCTGAAGCTACTGACAAACATCCCATAACAAATACATTGAAACAATAAAAGTTGAAGTTAAAGTAACCTACATTCTTATTTACAGGCCTGATAAAGATAAATACGCTTTAAAAGAAATTCTTCCCTTTTTTTTGCAGCATCTCACAATGAAAATTTAAATTATAATTCATCAGCCATTCATTATTTCCAGTTTAATTTTTTCCAAAATCTCTGCAGTCATCCTTATCACCCCCAGAAATTCCTGTAAAAAATAAACTGAAAAACGTCTACCTTAGTTTTTCAGGCAATCAGATTGTTTGGGAACTTTTAATTTGTTATCCTTAACAATTCATTGTCCTTGGGGTGTAAAAGTAATCTGACACAAATTCCCATTACTGTTAATGGGACTTAACAAAATGGGGAAAAGAAGAGAACATCCCTTTAAACAGAGGTAAATTTGTGTTGACCTTTAAAAGTATTGAATGTGCGAGGACAACATGGCTACTGACCTAAGCTTGTCCATCTTTACGGTCAGAGAAAGAATGAAGCACTTTAAATATGTGCGAAAGAGTAAAATTATAATCTTAGGATTAATACGGCTTCATAGCAACCATTCAATTTAAGGTTTTTATTCACATCTTAAGAGGGATTTCATTAATATTTAACATATTCAAATAATCATTTACATATCTAATGATTGACACATTGTTACCGTTTTTGTTTCAGCAAAAAGAGAAGATTATGGTGGAATTAAGACATGAATGAGTACTTTGTAAATGCATAAACTAGAATATTAAGCATTAACCTCCTACATGATTAGCATGAAAAAATGTTAAACTAAAATAAAGGATTTATGAAACTAACAGCGACAAAAAGAAGTATTTTGTATGAATTGCAAAGGGTATAGATTAATTTAAAAACATTAAAACCACATTTGGATTAAATGCAAAATGGTGCATTTATTTGCTTACCATCTTTGTAGAAGAAAGCAATCTTTAAATCATGTCGGAAACTAATGTGGTACACTGGGGAAGCATAAGAATGATGAAAAGTAGAAGAAATATGTGCAAACTGTAAGCTATGCATTGGTGTGAAAAATAAACACTCTGCTGCTTGACTTTTGCTTTTCATTTAGTTTCATAGCGACTGAAGAACTTCACTTTTTTTTTGTTACTCTTAACTAGAACAGTTACATTGAGTGTTAGAAATAAATCTGTATATCTTGCCAAAAAAAAAAAAAGAGAAATGTTTTTAAAGAAGCCTGAGGAAGGATCAAATAGCTTAGCAAACTGTTGAGCAATTTCTTACTCTGGAGTAAAGTTATCAAAAAGCACAATAATCCTATAAATATCTTTACATTATGCAGTTCTTGAAATACACCAACAAAAAAAGAATCATCGATGACATGAATCTTCCTTCACTGACTTCTTTCCTGAAAAGTGCTCAGTACTTATGACAGTCCCTGTACAATCACTCTTATAGAGAAGAGAGGTTTCATGTTGAGCTCTCAGCACAGCGTGCAGGTGGAGGACTTGGGCGGCTGCTCCAGGATGGATTCTCGCCGCAGGTCGTTGGGCAGGGTGCCGCCGGGGCCCCACATGTTGAGCTCTCCGTAGATCCCGGTCTCTATCATCTCCTCCTGCCAGGGGATGGGGATGTTCCCTGTGGCGAACTCATCGAAAAATTCCTTGTCTACGTCTTCCAGAGCCACGCCTTTCACCGTGGAGAAGGCGCCGACGTTATCCAGGTCCTTGGCGTACACCGTCTTAGAGTCTGGCACAAAAGGGGGAGGTAGGATTCCTGAAGGGGGCAGAAGGTTAAAGAGTTTGTCTTAGATAGTTTGATGTTGGAGACATTGACGTTATAAGATTCACATCAGCAACAGGATATCTAATGTTCTAGTGTTTTACTTTAGTGAGCAATCCACTTAATATTTTACAAGGTTTAGTAAAGCTTGTACATTAAAATGTTTCAACTGATTTAGTTGAATCTACTTTCCAATAAAACCAAAGCTTTTAGAACCCTACTTGGACTTGTTGAAAGGTCCAAACAGGGATGGTCAAAGCTGTGAAAGCACTGGGAAACGATCAGAACCTTGTGAATTTTAAAACTTGGTAATAAAGTGGCACAATAACAATTAAGTAGCTACAGCAAAAGTGTATCCACACTGTTTGGAGAGGTTTTGGTCAACTGCCTCTGCATTGGTTTATATGGGAAAACACAGTGAACAGAATGATGAAGGTAAATTGTTTCTACATGTCTTTTATTTAAAATAAAACTTTACTGTTTTAGTGTAACATGGAAAAGGAATCCAATGAACTACAAAATGGACTTCAACTCATCAGACCATTACATGACAGCTAGCTCAACTGTGTTTGGCACCAGCTGAAAAAATTTTTCAGTCACCCCAATTAGAGATATGAAATTGTTAAAACTCTATCAAGTAAAAGGTCAAACACTTACAAGGCTATAATGGAATAATTTTGTGTACTTTTACCTCTCTTGCTTGTTTCTTTTTATTCTTTTTTCCCCCTGCTGTTTTCAGAGTTCCCTTTGCTGACAGGTGGGCAGGGGATTTGTTTAAAAACTTTTTTAAATATAGAGCAAAAACGTCATTTTGGTGACACTAACAGCTTATGTCTGGACATTTGTTTCTGTCACAAACTGACCTGCGTTCAGTTTCCTCCAGTTAATATCCTTGAAGAAGGGGTGAGCCCTCAGCTCGTCACACGAGCCGTCCTTGAACCCGAACCTCTTGTCGACCTCCTTGCACAGCAGACCCTCGCAGATGGACCGGGCGCTCTCGCTGAACTTTTCAGGATAGGTTACGGGATCGTTCAGAATCCGTTTCTTCACCACCTTGTTCTCCACCTGACGCGACAAAATCAAACTTCTGCTCAAAATCCAAAATCAAGAAGCTCCTCGTTTATTCATGCACCCTTTCTTTTCTATCTACCTTCTCTCCGCGACTCCTGAAAGGTCCCTTAGCAGCCAGGAACTCATAGAGTGTGACTCCCAGAGTGAAATAATCCACAGAGTAGTCGTACTCTTCGCCTTTAAGAAGCTCGGGAGCCATAAAACCTGAACAGGAGAATAAGAAGTTCTCAGTGTTTAAACTGGAGCATCAATTTAGATTTGATGTAATGAATGAAATAATAAAAAACACCAAACATTTATGTCACAAATATTTTGTTTAGTGTCTCAGTTGGCTAATACTGTAGGAGATCTTCCAATAAAAAATAAGCAATTTAATCTTGAATCTAATTATTTTCCTTGTAATTTAGTGGTTCCCAAAGATTTTCTTCTGGGCCCCCCCAGTGGCAATGGCACTGCGCCCGCAAACTTTGGGAACCACTGCTTTAAGGTCATCATTAAGTCAAAATGAAAAAATGACACAGACACAGACAGAGGTTCTTAACCAAATCAAAATTGTGTCATTAGCTGTAAAAAGAAAAGCCTGCATAATAACCAGAGCGTTATAGGATCTGGGTTTTGTTTGTTTGTTTGTTTTTATATGAACGTTCAGTTTCATGCACTGAAAATAATGACAAAATAAATAAACACAAAAATTTAAACACCATCTTAGCATTGCTCCTCCTTAGTTATAATTCAAATACTCATTTCCAACCCTACATAAAAACACATTTCATGAATTTTTACGCCAACTATCAATAAGATGTGCTTTATTATGTTATTGTTCTATAAGAGCAAGAGTAATTTTTATTTTTAAAAAATATATAAAACCTGATAACGTTAAGTTCAAAACTTCAAAATATAATCTGTGACATTAAATAAGGATTAACTGTATTGCTCTCACACATTCAGTTGAAGCCAAAAACCTTTGTTCAAAGAAGAATTTCTTAAGCTCTCTGTAAATGTTTTGTCTGTACCTGGAGTTCCAGCATAGCCCTTGATTTTGAGCTGATCATCTGCCAGCTCCACGGCGAGACCCAGATCAGAGATTCGTACGTTACCTGTGAGAAAAAAAAAAAACCAGCACAGAGATGTCAAGAGGTCACTCTCTAACAAACTTTATTTGGTATAAAAAAATAACTATCAACTCTAAATGTAGTGTGACAAAACAAAACCATCTGTTTAGTGTGTTTTTGAATCCTTGTAAATCCAAGAGAAAAAGCTTAACTTTTCCCAATTAAGCTCTCATTATGTGCTTGTAAGTATGCAGAAATACAGTATGAAAAGTTTTCATACTCCTTGAACTTCTTTGCTGCATTGAGTTATATATATATATATATATAGTTATTAAAGTAAAAGGTGGTAAAACACAAATGTAAGCCACAAGTTTCAGATTTTTATTTATATAAAAGAAAAATTAAAGCATGTGCCTATTTCTTCTGCTGCTTAACTTTGCTTTGCTCTGTCACATAAACCACTGAAGTAAAACGACAGCATGATTCTACAGGTAAAAAGGCTTCTGTCAGGCTATGGACATTTAACAATCTTGGGCAGATTTGATTTATGAGATTTATTTGCAAGAAAGAATTTCACTTTCTACCCTTTCGCCATGTTTACAAAGCAATGGCACTTCATTTCCTATAAGTAAATGTTTTACTTAACCAAACTCAACCCTGGGTTTTAGTCATTGGCTTAAACCTTTGGAAAATAAGGGGGAAACTAGCTTATGCTGATGAATTAGCTGCATTTAAAGTTTTTCCCTTTAGTTGAGTGCATGTGTTTCTGACCCTCATTGTCCAGCAGTACATTCTCTGGCTTCAGGTCTCTATAAATGATCTTCTTCTGGTGGAGGTGCTCCATGCCCTGGATAATCTGTGCCGCATAGTAACAGGCCCGTGGCTCATCAAAGCCTGGGTTGTTCTCATCCACATTGTAAATGTGATACCTGGAAGCAAAGTTATTGATCAGAGACAGGGAGGTTATTAAATTATTGTGCAATTTGAACTTCATGGAAGGTGATTTGAAACAAACAATAATAATAACATAAAAAAGTGCAAAAGTGTTGATAGAAGTTCTAACCTCAGGTCTCCTCCATTCATGATGGTCATGACCAGACATAACTCGATTTTTGTCTGGAAGGCATAAGCCAAGGAGACAATGAATCTGCTGTGAACTCGGGCGAGGATCCTTTTCTCCACCATCGCCCCCTAGAGGCAGAAGAAGGTAGTAGTCGTAAGTAAACCGTCCTGGCCATCTTCATTCAAAGGCTTCTTCCTAATCCCCAGTCTAGCTTTGAGGAAATGTTGTAGTTGATCCTTCTGCTATATTGTCAGATTTCGTGGTTTTCCTGTAAGCCACCAGCTCAGCTGACTTAATCACACAGTGTGTTTTTCTCAGCTCTCAATTTGTGTGCCTTCTATAATTAAATAGTTTTTTAAAAAGTTAAATTGTGAAGACAAATGTATTTCTCCAACTTATTGGGTCTGGCAGTTGTATGTAGAGTATTTCGATATAAACTCAGTAAATATTAGTAAAGCCAGTTTAATCAAGCTTCCACTGAAAATTATAAGTTATGTTGGGAGTAACACCTTTATCTATACTGAACACAGCTTGCATCGCATCAACAGAATCTCTTACCTCATAACCTTTTCTTTTCTTTAACCTTTTCTTGTTGAGCTTTTTGCAGGCGTAGAGTTTTCCTGTGCCTTTCATCTGGCAAGCAGACACTTCCCCAAAACCACCTTTACCCAAAACACGGAAATCTAAAAACCAGTCCTCTCCCACCGGCTGCATCTCCAGCCACTTCCACTGCAGGAACCTCTTCAGATACATGCTCTCCATGAAGAAAGTGTAGGGCACTTCTTTGAGGAAGTCCATGACGTTGTCCATGGTCTCATTGAAAAGATCATCGCCGGCTTCTTTGTGTTTCTCCTTGACCTTTGTGATGCCATTCTCCGGCAGAAAGGGGCAGTAATACTTGGCATCGGGCTCCATATACCGAGACAGGATCTTGCTGGCCTTACTGGCTCTGTCCTCGTCCTCAGCCATGTTATATTCCTCGATATCCTTCCAAAGACGGCAGGGGCCTTTATACTCATTGTTGGAGTCCAAGAACTCCTGGAAAAGCCGTTTGCCGATGGGCTGCTCCACGCAGACAGTGTTGAAGCCCAAATCCAAGGTTTCACGCAGTCCTTCACAAACTGTGATGTGAGGAAGCTTCAGGCGGGAGCGGTACTTCTTGTCTCGGTTAACGGCTGGATTGGCGGTGCCATCGAAGCTCCCACGGGCAGAGATGTAGGCAGAGTTGGCCACCACTGTGGTCAAGCCACCAATATCCATGGTGATACAGAAAAAAAATCTATTCAAAGAGGTTTTAGCTGAAAGTCTATAAAGGAGGAAGCCCAAAACAAGATGGAGAAAGTAGGGATTTATTCTTTCCTTAGGGATTTTAGAGGCAAAGTTTACCAGCCACCTATCATCCGCTCACTGCAGAGACCTCAGTGATCACTGAAGCTCACAGCTTCTTCTCACCCCTTCACACACATGCAGATCGGCCTGACTCATCACCTTTCTCCAAAGGGATTTATCCACTCCGTTATCTCTCTAATGCTATATCCTGTGCTTAGCCCATGTGCTCGCTGCAAGAGACAAGGAGGTTGAAAACAAAGCAAGGAAAAGACAAGGGAAGCAAAAGAGAAGCAAGAATACATCAAAGTTCATTACATTTCAGACAAAATAATATGCATTTTCATGACTTCCTCATACATTTGGTCAGAGATTGTTACAGTTTCATAATGTAGCTTTAGTCAGTATTTGTACAGGCTGTAATGGTCTTAATGGTTTTCCTTTGGCTTTTGATGCTTTTTCTCCGATTCTGTATACCTAACCTATTAGCAGTGTGCAAAAAATTAAGAAAATGTACAGGAGGAGTGCAGAAAAACAGGTTTAAAAACCTTTGTGTAATATATTAAATGTTTGTGTTTTATATCTCAAGAAAACAGAAGAGGAGGAGATCCTAGATCGAGGACCTGAAAGTGAGATCATTCTACATTTGATCATCTACACTAGGTGATTCTTTAAATTCAGGCTTGCCATGTCTCAGTAATTCAAAAATCAAAGTTAGATGGCAAATATTCCTCTGACAAAGGTCAGATACAGAAGCACTAACAGAGAAAGACAAAACACGGTCAACTTCTCAAAAACCTACAGGTGATGAAGCCTATTGTAATAAATCTCTTTGTAACATTAAATCCTAAAACGCTCATCATACTTAACTGAAAATAAATGTATAATCTCAGACACTCCAAAACTTTTTTAGAACTTCTTTTATTCTGGCCAGATCTCAACTGATAGAATTTAAACATGTATTTTTTAAAGTTTATTAAACATAAAACAAACGCTGATTTGATTGGAGCAACATGAGAAAGTTTCAACTTAAAAAAATTATTTTATCGTTACTGTTATGGCTCACTACTTTACTTTATTAAATGTCCTAAAGAACAATGCAACTATACTTGTAAAAGACAAGCAAAATCTCTGTTCCTATAAAAATGCGGCCGCACATGTAAAAATGTCTTTATCAGTGAGCTATTAACCATCTCCTCCCTCTAATAGGATGATGAAGTCTTTCAGAGATGTGCTGACAGCAAAGTTTGTAGGTTATCAGCTTATGCAGGTCTGCTCGCATGCTTGCACACACACACACACACACCCCAACACGTGTGGAGCTGTCGCATTCACAGCTGAGCGTCACGCTGATGTTAGACAGGGTTTCCACAACCCCTGGGAACCAGACGCTTAATGGGCCATCACGTGGATTTACGCTTCTGAAGTGCAAAACATGAGAAGAAATGTCATTACAATTCATTTTTCTTCATTTGAGTCCTCTTTTGTTTAATTCTCACAAAAAGTGCTAAATATTTAAATTATTTCAATCTTAAATTCAGAGCCTGAAATCCGGAATGTTGTTAATATTGTGAACCCAAAGATGAGCACTTTAGTTATTCAGACAAACTAATAAAGTTCAAAGAAAAGAATGTTTGTCATCTTATTTTTACTAAAGATATATAAATCCAAGTTCAACACAAATGACGGTCTGAATAAAAATGACAGCAGAAATAAAATACAAACTTAAATAATAATTTAAAAAAAACTCAAACAAATGGAATATATGAAACTAATAAATATAAACAGTAATGTCTGATGGTGAACCATATTAACATTGCACATGTTTTTATACATTTACATTTCAGTGTAAAAGCTCTTCCTTTTAGTGCCGGGTAGAAGAGGGCAAAGCAGGCACATCATTTTTGACATTCAGAGGATGAGTGCTGGCATTTTTTCTTCAGATAACACCAGTGAATAACAAATTATCAAACGTAACTCTACTGAAACATTTTCATTGTCTTTGATGTTATTAGTGCAGCCTAATGTACCGAAAAAACCCGATTTCTGGGCAGAAATCAGATACTTACTGAGAGTTTCAGTTTTCCTGAAACTCTCAGTAAGAAAAGGATGATATTAAACCAAAGTACCATTAACGTTAATCAGCAGAGATCTTTGACGTCAGCCTGAGGCAGGGTCTGAGATCATTGATGCCTCAAATCACAACAGAGAAATTACAAACAGTAATGTCAGTATCTATAAAGAAAAACCATAAAGAAGCAAACATTTATATGGAGAACTGTTAAGATACGGTCCATGGATTTTCAAAGTTAATGTGCAAAATGAGACAATTTTGAGCTCAGTATCATAAAATGCAATAATGAACATACAGCAGAGACAAGAATAACAGTCTAAGTATTAAAAAAATCTTCTAGTGGAAATATTGTAAGAATTTCTCTTTTGTATTTACTATTACGATCAGCAGTATTGTTGGATGAGAGAAATGGATTTGAAGCAGATTAAATCCAGCTAAAAAAAAAGTAAGACTTCATGTGATATTGCAACCAGCTCTAATAAAGTCACAGAGGAATGTTTTTTTTTCAGCCCTGATATCGGTGTGGTCACGTGACCGTTTTGCGTTCGGGGCGAGGAACCCATTTGTGTGTCGTGATTCTCCACAGCAGCGGAGCCAGCAGCAAGCTGAGGGTGGTGACGCTGAGGACCAGCAGGTACACCTGAACAGAGACAGGTAGTTTTACTCTCAACATTCGCGGTCTAGTTGTTAACATCGCTTTAAATGCTCGAAGGCTGACCTCCTGCATCTAGAGTGCATCTATACAGTGATTCAACCACAGAAAAGAGATAGAACGAGGAAATCCATCCTTAACTTTAACTCTGATATAAATTTATCCTCTAACATTTACAAAGTTCTGCTTTTAGTCACTTTGATTGAGTAAAGACACGTATTGTATGGCAAGACGTTTATATGGTAACATTTTAAGTACCAGCGCGACTTTTAAAGCTAATTAAATTCATAAAAACAGAAGTATTACTTGGACTAAACATATCATCTAAATTTTTAATTTATGCTTTCAGGTGTCACATTTTACTGACTTTGTAGTTATTAACAGATTAGTGCAAGTTTACACTTGACTACAAGTTGTAAAAATTCAGCTCACACAGATTAAGACTGAAATAATTCATGTTTGTGTGTCATCAATGGCACATACTGTAAAACATAATAAAAAATGCATCAGCTGACATTATTTAAATGATGCAAAAGATAAAAGTCTTGTGACAAATCTTGTTAAATACTGGCAGATTACATTATTATTTTGTTGACAGAAACTAAGAAAAGCATAAAAATCATAAATGAAATGTAGTCTGCAAAGAAAAAAACTAATTGTGGTAATTTTCTAAGCACTAAAGTTGTTTTTGTTGTCTACACCTATCAGACAGAAAACTCAAAAAAAGCATAATGTTTTTAAAAGTTTCCTTTGAGCTGATTTGTTGGATGTTTTCTGTACAGAGTGCGCTCTAGACTCACTCTTTGCCAGGAATTGACAATTTTCTGTTTAACTACTTACAGCCTTAAAATTAAAAGTAAATCTAAATTTCCAAGCTAAGCCTCTAAGAATTGGAACTGGCCGAGAAAAACCTGATGCAATTCTTCTAAACAGACCGAAATTTCATCCAGCGCATCACTCACCTCTCTGGAGATGATGCCGGCCCGACGTGCGCGGCTCCCCAACACAAAGGAGAACTCGCTGACCTGAGCCAGACCAGCTGAGACGATCCACCGGATGTGTCGGGAACTCGGAGGCAAGATGGTGGACAGCACCAGTACAGCCATGACAAACTGGAGCAAAATGAGAGAAGTTAGGAGATGAGAAAACTTCATTAGTACAGACTGAAAACAAAAACAAGGAATTGCTGAACCTTCATGATGACGAGTGTGAGCGTCAGCACCAGCAAGATGGTGAGCTCATACAACACAAATGTAGGGAACACGTGAAGACCTGCAGCATCAAACAGACAAAAGAGGAGGATTCAGCCCAGTCTACATGTGAAAATCATAAAAAAGTGAAGCAAATATCACAGAAAGATCATAATATTCAGCCTAACCAATAGAGGCAAAGAAGATGATGGCAAGAAAGTCTCTGATTGGCTCGATGCACCCCATGACCTCGGCTGTGACCATGTGACCTTGCGATGATAGCAAAGCTCCTGCCAAGAAGCAGCCCAACTCCATGGAAACATACAGAAACTCTGTAACCTAAAATACCAAACAAATCAGCCTCTTAACTTCAAGTTGAAGATGGTACAAAAGAAGTCACACCAAATATCTTTTAAAGTACCGTCAGCATGAAAAAGACAAACGCTGTCATCCCCAGTACCAGGATCTCCTTGTTGCCTTTGCTCTCAGCGTGAAGTTTCTTGTAATACGGACCAATCAGGAAGGACCTGAGCACCGAACAAAGCAAAGAAACTGCAACCAGTGACACCAGGACCTGAGCCAGGAGCTTCACCACTCGCAGACCTCCAAACAGAAAGCTGGTTCGAACAGAGGAATCAAAACATTTACAGGATTGTAAGTTTGAGAAGGAGGAATTTATAATGAGGAAAGAATAAATTACAACTTCCTTACCTGTCCAAGTCCCCGCTCTGTGCCTGGATCAGAGCGGGCATGACAGCAATGAAGAGGCCAAGCTGGACATCCTGCATCACCAACATCCCGAGGAGAACGCTGCTGTAGTCCAGGTCGCCTGTCAAACACACACACACACCCACTGTTTAAAACATTGAATCAGTCGGTAACTAGAAGAAAGCATTTCTGATTTGATGATGTCAAACTTTCTCTATCAGCTTTGTGTCTCTATATTTTAAAGTCATCAGAAAAAAACTAGAATATAATGAGAATTTTATTAGCTGTCCAAGACAAAATCATCCATGTGAAATATATTGTACCAGCTGCAAGAACAGAACCACTAAAGCTTAACTGTGTAACAGGATTTTCCCAAATTCAAAGGATTTAAATACAACCTATGTTCATGGGCAACAGGTCATACTTTTTCTCCAACCCTTTGTTGCCAATTTCATATAAAAGTATGCAGCAAATAAAAAAAAAAGACATTTCTATATACCTTCTCTTTCCACCCTGCTTCCTCCTGCCAGGAACCGTGACACCAGTGGAGTGCTGGACAGGGACAGACAGGTGGAGACGAAGACCGTCTGGGTGGGGCGAATATGGAGAAGCTGACCCCATAACAACCCGGCCGCCACCATCAGCAGGCTCAGGTAGCATGACCCCTGAACTGAGGTCTTCCATACCTAAACACACACAACAAAAGAAGAAGTCATCTTCTTTCAAACACCAAAACTGAAAACTAACAGTATTACTCTATTTAAAGGAACTTCTCATAATATATTTAAATTACTCATTTAATGAGAACTTGTATTTGTCTTTATAAGAAGTATGTTAATTTCTATAATATTCCAATGTTCTGGGCAAAAATTACATTCTCTAGATCCACAAAGCTGGTACAGACGTACTCTAAAGAACTTGGTGTTGCAATAGCCCTACAAGGTGGTGATACAAAATTTTGACTCATATGGATCAATTAATTTTTTTTTGTTTTTCAGATTTTTATTTAGAAAACAAATTAAAACAACTCCAAAATGTATTAATAAAACTACTTTTTTCACTCTTGCATAAAATATTGACTTTTGATCTGAAGTTCATTATGATATATTTGTATTACCAGATGACACAATGACAGCATGTCAATGTTATGATATAAAACTAGCATCGATGCAGATGGAACATCTTGCTTATCATTGTACAAGAATAATCAGCAGTAAGTAAAACAACTGAAGAAAGCAATCATCACCGTCAGGTTTTGGTCCAAACTCTTTCTCATTTACCTTTCTAAGGCGCTCAGGTGAAAACTCCAGCCCCACCAGAAAGAGAGTGAAGAACACACCCAACTCCCCCAGAGTCTCCACCTGAACTATGGACTGCAAGAAGAAAAGCCGGTCATGATTTTACAGGTTAGTAAAAGTCATTGTTCTTTAGGCTACTGCAGACGTGACGCGCAGACACAAACCTTGATGCTGTTGAGTCCAGAAGGGCCAAGCAGGACCCCACAGATGATATATCCAAACATAGGAGGGAGACCCACCAGAGTGCAAATCCAACCACAAGGCAGAGAGAGCATCACCACTGAAACCAGGTCCTGTTGATAAATTCATTTAAAACCAATTAATGCAGTCTTTCTACTTCTTCTCCAGCCTGGATAAAACCAGGATCATTAGAGAAGAAAGCAGCGACTAACCTTGATGAAGTGATGGTCTGCTCTGGGCATCGTGGAGTCTCGTGGTTTCGTCAGAACATACTGGTTATTCTGAGAGTCGATGAGCATGCTGAGCCCCAAGTCATCCTCCACCTCTTTCTGTGTGGATTTGTTCTTCGTTTTCCCTCCTTTTTCCTCATCCTCTTCCACTCTTAGCACTGCTTCTACATTCACTCCTTTCATCTACACGAAGTAGAGTGTATATGCATAACTATTGGTTCTGGGTATAACAATAACTGAGTCTACACGTTCTCTGAAACTTAGCAGCCAAACTGAGCAGACCTGTTTGTTGTTGTCAAAGGCATGCTCTTCAATCTCCTCCTCTAGGCGGTCTGCTGCCTTCCTGACATCCTCCAAAATCTCCTCCAAGATGGACAGAGTCTTGTTCTGGGCCAAAGCGCTCTTAAGAGCTTCTTGCTGATGCTTCTCTGCAGCCACCAGCTCCATGTACTCCTGTTCTTCCTGAAATATAACAACACAACCCAACAAACACACTAATTTACTGGCAAAAAAGATTGAGGAATCAAAGTTCTTTTCATATAGCGAGTGGATGTTTAAAAAAACTTAATCCATCTGATTGCAACACATTATTCTACTCAATTTCAGAAACACATATACATAAAGTCAACTTCAAATGAATTCAGACTTCTTTGTTGGGGGCAAATCTGTCACATTTTCTTTAGTCTGATGTTGCACTTCTGCTCATCTTCAGAGAAAAAACATCCAAAAGGAAAACATGTGGACTAAGCATACAGAAAAATAAAGCTTTATTTCAACTTTCATCTGATTAAAAACATCTAAAACAAAATTATCTTTTCGTGTTTATGATGCAAAATGCTCAACAATGTTGCAACTTCTGACACTAGTAATGTTCTACCTTATTTTGAAATGAGAAAAGTGATCATATCTTGTTTTTTTTTTTTACAAAAAAACGGATGAAGTTCTTTATTATATTAGATAAACTTGCTAATTTTTGCATTGATTACAAAGAAAATGTGGAATGTTGTTTTCACCTTTTATTTGGCTAGTTAGGCTGCTGTTTAGATGGCTGCCATACCGTTAGGAAAGTCAACCATAAGCAATATGCATTTACTTGCAAGTAAAGGATCCATAAAACTCTGCAGATTTTACCTTACCTTTATGGCTGCCTCTCTGAGGGCCTCCAGCCTCTGTCTGCTGCTCTCCTTCATATTGACCACATCCCTGTAGTCTCCCTGCAGCACCCTCTGCAGGCCGTGCACTGCCTGGATCACCAGGTGCTCGCTCTCATTCAGCTCCTTCTGAAAAACTTCCAGAGTGTGAACCTAAATGCAAAGGAGTAAAGATAAAAAAAAAGAAGAAAATTATAAACTCTTTAACTAATGTAATTCTACATGATCTTAATGTGGTACGTTTCATGAATAGGATATCCAGATATTAATCTTAAAATATATAAATTGAATATACAAGTCAAAAAGACTATTTGGCTAGTTATAAACAAATAAAATAAGCCAATTAATAACATTTTTCACCAAATTTTCAGATATAAAAATATTTATATCTAGAAATACATTTTCTTTTTTTAAGATTTTTGGACATTTGAAACGTCAGTTAGCTAGAGATAATTTCATGTAATTGTGAAGTCATTCTACAGAAAAAGTTTTCCTAATGAACGCAGAGTCTTAATAAACAGGAAGCGTCAGATAGAGCTCTGATGAAGTCATCTGAGTAAATGTAAACATTAAAACAACAGCAGAGATTTTTCACACATCTACCAGGAAAAAGCAGCTTCATCCATTGACTTAGAAATAAAGTTGTGGTTTCCATCTTTAACATGCTTTACCTAACTGACTTTAAGGTATGTTAACTTCTTCTGCTATGAAATAATTGGGCATGTGATATTTCAACATAGTGCCAAGCCCCTCCCTTGTACTGGCTGTCTAACAGGTTATTATCTAGGCTTAATTCCTGCTTCGGTTGCTTATATACATGTGTGTTCAGTCTGCTTTGTTTTGCTATCCTTCCTCCTTCAGCCTTGACTAAAACAAAGACCAAGGAGTCTTGAAAACCTATGAGAACTAGCTGAACACATTTTAATTCCAACATTAATATGACTTCAACAATAAAAAAAAAAAAAAAAAAAGGACCCTCCGGTGGTTCATAGAGTGATACCTGGAAGTGCCTTTCTGGCTCTGAAAGGCTTTGGTCTTTCCCAACCGCCGCCGCAGCGGCTGCCAGCTTGTTGATGGCCACATTCTTCTGCCGCAGCAGACCCACCAGCCGCTTGCAGTTGTTGCTCACCCAGCTGTGGCCCTGCGCCTGCGCTTTGCTCCGATAGAGCTTGATGGCATGCCGGGCCACCTGCTCCTTTGGCAGCACAGAAAGTGCCTCAGTCAGGCCGAGGCACAGCAGCCAGCACAGAACCTGCATCCAAACTGCTTCACTACGGTCAGGAGTTTGAGGAGAAATGCAAGACCTAGGAGAGGGACAGGGCGGCACAGAGTGCATAGTGCTGAAAGCATTAGAAGCAAAATCCCACTCATCACACTGATAGTCGAAGCTTCATGTTTGCATCTGCTACAGATTGTGTTTTCAAATACAACCCAGATTTTTTTACAGTTCATCCTACTTCAATTTAGATTTTAAAGGCTGCATAGTAAAAACACATGATGTTCCTGAAATATAATTTTCAGAGACTGTTGTACTTAATATAAGTTGCAATAATATATGTTGTATCTTTGCAGGTGTAGCAAATATACAGCAATAACAAAAGTATAAGTATTCCATATCTTTAAATCAATCCATCATCAACTGCAACAGTAAAATTAGATACAGTTTGAGAAATTTTAAATAACACTAGTTTTTTTGAGCATTTCTGACAATCCTTTAAGTGGGTGTTTTTAAAAGAACACAGAATGTGGATGTGCATCTCTTGTCGCACCATATTCACACTTTTTTGAAGGTGTGGCCACAACAGAAATGACAGCAAACAGTGCAGTGACGTGACAGGACACCTTACCTGTTTACAATCCACTGCTACCTGTCTTTCCACGAATACCTAAATTGACAAAAGAAGAAGAATACTAAACATGAGAGCCAGTTTATGATTATATTTATCAATTCAATTATTAGCATTTAGCTGAATGCATTAAACTCACAGTTGATTTTACCTTCAACAGCATGAGGCAAGCTGAGATTTTCTAACTTTCAAAACCCCTCCTCTTCTCCTCCTTCCTTCAATTGAACTGCTGCAACTTTACTGGAGTTGCTGGAGATCAGGAGCACCGTTGTTCAGATCTGGACTGCAGATTGAAAAAACATCAGAGCACAAACATGTCACTTAAGGTTTTAGTAGTGTCATGTGCAATAAAACACATTATGATTGTGAAGAGAAAAATATGCTACAAAAACACATTTTCAACAATACACCTCAAAATCTGATTTGATCTTTATCAAAGCTTTTTTATTTATTTATTTTTTTCGCTTTTATTTACTTGCGTCCGGCTCACTAAATATATGACAAGAAACCATCGCAAAAAACATATTGCAATAAAACAAGTGAATATACTTCAGTCCTGTCAATATGTCAAGTACATCTTAGACAGGTTGTTAGTCAATCACATGGACATTAAAGTACCCAGGAGTAGTTGTGTGACGATTGATTGGCTACCGATCATAATCAGCCGATTTCCGTGAAAAAGTGTATGATTGGTGATTACCAATGACTGTCTTTCGTTGCCGATCACAAAAACCGATTACATACTTCGCAGCCTGCTTTTCCTTCACACTGAACAAGCGCACAGCAGCAAATCCTAAGCAAGTGGAAGTTTAACGCTGTGAGAGTGATAGGAAGTTTGCATCTTGCGATGGAGAAATAGCTCCAGGGAGAAGCCAAAATGCATCAACAGAACAGATTTTATTGATTACTGTTACTGATTGCAGGTATTTCCTTGTCCTTTTGATTGAATACTCGCTGCATTGTGCCCTGCAAATATTGTACATGTTTTTGTCTAAATTAGGTGATTTTATGGTTCCATTTTCCCAGATCATATAGTAGCATTTCTACATAAAGCAAAAAATTAACAGCCAATCCATGTGATCAGTACTGGTGATCGGCGGTGATCGGCCCTCATGGGTGATCAGAATCGGCAGGAAAAAACTTAATCGGAGCATCTCAACCCAGGAGTAACATGATGGTTTGGAAGTTCATTGACATTCTTTCCATTTTGAAACTATTACTTATCTTACATGGTTCTACATGGTTAAATTGAATTATTATATTTTCATTAATATACTTACATTTGGGAGACTGAAAATGTCTGTCTTTATTCAGTTTTTTAAACAAAATTTGAAAATTAAAGCAATCGCCTGTACATTCTGATTTTATGAGGGATATGTTTGAAATCTTTGTTACAAAGTTGATTTACTGCATTAATTTTTATGCAAATTAAATTGGTGTTTTATTTGTGGTGGTTCTTGTAATGTACTGTTACTGCTTGTAATTCTATTTTTATGTCTTAAAAGGATTTTGACATGTTTCCTGGCCTACATTTTTGTATAAATCATGTGGTGGAACCAATTAATAAAAAGTAAATGTATTGAATTAAAAATAGAATAGCTAGTATCTGGAGCATAAATATTAATCACTAAAAGTATCTTCAAGTGATTGAAGATATGTTTATTTTTTATCACAGTTTGATGAAATGGTGAAGAAAAACAGTGACTAGGTCAATTATAAATAGAATTTCACAGTTCTTTGGGGGGGAAAGTGTCATAATTGCTAGAAAAATACAAAGAAATTTAAAAACTTTGTTTCTAAACAACTTAAATAAATGGAAATTTAAATGGAAATTAATGCATCATAGAAAATACCTTATTTTACGACAAACCACGGTCGCACCACATGACATTTTTTAAGACCACAGTCAAATCATATTGATAAAAAGAAGCCTCTGAAAAGGTCTCACTTTAATGTTAAATTATGATTTCTGTGTGCACAACATTTCAAATGTTCTAGTAATAATAATGGATATACATATTTTTAAATTTTTTAATTTAGCCTGGTGGAAATCCTTAAACGTCAATGACCCATTCGTTTTCAAATAAATGTTTCACAAATCACAAACTACGTTTTTTAAGTAATTCTTATTCAGTGTCCCTATTGCGATGTTATACTGCTGGAACTGGAGCTGGTGAAAAGACGCTAAGATCCCCTTTGAAATCAGTGGATTTCAATGAACAGGAGGTCTTTAGTTTATTAATAAAACTTTAACGACAAAGTTAGCCAAGACATTAATAACCAGATACACGCACACATTCAAACACACCATAGATATAAATTAGACATACCATTAGACGCAGCAGTCGGTAAAAACATCTATCAGTTTGGCGTTGTGTATGAATCATTAAAGAAAACCTGTAACTATTAGGGAAGAGAGTCCTCGGTCTTGCCTCTCAGCAGAGGAAGAAGTAGACAAGAACAATCGCGTAGTTGTGCCGCACCGACACGGACAGAGACAGAGACACCCCTCCCCTGCCACATAGTTAGAGTCAGCGTCGGCACAGGCGCTCCCTGCTCCTACTTCATGTTTACTCCGACCTCCTCCAGTCCTGCCGGGTTCGTGACGGTGTTCCGGAGCACACAGGGGGGGGAACCGACGGTGAGTTTAACCTGTCTCCGAGACAACTTCACGAACCCCCTTGGATAAAGTTGAGCTTTCTGGCCTGGAGTGTGTCAATTCCCAACATTTGTTCTTTAAATATTTAACGACCGAGCTGTCAGTCCAGCTCTAACCAGCTGGGTTCACCCTCTTCTTTCTCATGGTGACATAACGTTGCCGCTGCTAACACTTGCTTTGCTAATAATAGCAGACTAACCGTACAATATTAGAAACAACTTATTTCGGTAAAGTACAATTTAAATGAACCTTAGCCAAAATAGAAGTTGTTTCTTTACGTTTCTAACGTTAATTTCTCGTTGTAAGTTTGATGCAACCGTCAGATTACTTCCGAAACATCTTTATCCGTTGTACCGAGAGTGGGAGTTGTAGTTTTTTTAGGTGTGTCAGTTACTTCGCTGGTGACGTTCATGCCTTTTCAAACTGTGACCGCTAACGTCATTCTAATCCTTACACGAGACCTTTTTTTTTTTTTTTTTTTTTTTTTTTTTTTTTAATAATAACACAATTTGAACTAAAACAACTCAGCTTTGCGTCAAATATGCCTTGGAGAGCAGTGTTTTAGAAGGAGGTAATGTCGGGGGTGTTCGGCGCATTTACTAGACAGCAACAAAGTGCTTTGTTGCTAAGTGTTATTTGTTATCACATACACATGTTTTTTAAGTTTCTAAAGTAAGTGGCCTGTTGACTTCTCCGGAACTACATTTCCCAGTATTTTGGTCTGGCTCGTATTTCTTCTTGCGCATGCGCACCATGAGACCGTGGATAGTAAGTTGGCCAAAACAGCTGGTGATAAAATGGTAGGTAATATTTTAAAAAGACAAACCGAGTGAGAGACAGAGAGTTGTAAAGCCCCTGTTCAACATGTCACCATACCGACAGTAGTTGTCACTAATGTTTACGGTGCAGCACCATGTGAGGGATCAGGCTGTCCTCAGCGTCGCGTTGCCAGTCAGTGTGATGTGAGAGCAATGGAAGGTCAGTTGCTGGTATTTTGAGATCGGACACCTGCACTCGCTCTACGTACCTTTCCCTTTTTGGTTGGTGGTCCGGCTGGGTTGCTGCTGCTGCTTCTGCAGGTCAGGAGAGCCTGTGAGATCTTACGCCCCCTACCCAGGAAAATCTGGGTCACAGAGAACCTGCTGCTTGATCATCCGGTGGGTTAGTTCCACCGAGATGTGCAATCTGTTAGAGATTAACAAAACATGATGGGGTTACTTCTGTGCTGCCTTTTGAAAGTAATTTTTTACAACTCTAACTTGGAAGTGTTTGAACCCTTGATTTGAGTTTTAGGCATGCATTGCTAACAACACTTAAAAATTCTCAGATTGAATAGTTTAATGTATGTTTAGATTTGAATAGAAATCAGATCTTTGTAAGCGACTGCACCAGGAACTTCAAATGCATGTCCACAGTAACACTGGGTGTTTATTATAATCATTATTTACTTTTTGCATATGGTTCATTCATTAACGCTCTTCTAGCATAATAGAACGGTCCAGATGTAGAAGAATGTGTGTCCCTGAGTTAAAACCAGTTTTGGTGTCCCACCAATACAATATCCTTTTACACATGCAATTTTACAAAAGATTGTTAAATGAATATGAAGTTTTAACATACTGATCTATGTGTATTTTCTCTTCTTAAACAGTTTTGTAAAAAAAAAAAAAAAAAAAAAAAAAGATACCTTCTAGGAATGTTTTCATTTAAACAAAAATTACCTGAAATTTAAAGCAGATGCGGACTATACCAAAATCTCATCCCCTTTCTAAAGCTTGGCACAAACAGTAAATATGTCTAAGTATTCATTTCCTTGTGTGTTTACTTGCCTGGCAGCACAAGTTGAAATCATCACAGAAGGACAAGGTTCGCCAGTTTATCTCTGTCACGCAAGCAGGGGACAGAACAGCTGTGCACTGCCTGACTCAGAATGACTGGAAACTAGAAGTCGCCATTGACAACTATTTCCAGAACCCAGACTTGTACTATAAAGAACCCATGAAAACCTCAGTGGACCGCAAGAAGCTTGAACAGCTCTATAACAGATACAAAGGCAAGTGTTAGGCAGACTCACGCACTATTTAGTCCTCTAAAAATCTTCACCTTTTCCTCTCTGTTTAGTTAAGTTCCCTCCATCTTTTTTGCAGACCCTCACGATGAAAACAAGATAGGCATCGATGGGATCCAGCAGTTCTGCGATGACTTAAATCTGGACCCAGCCAGCATAAGCGTACTTGTAGTGGCTTGGAAGTTCAGAGCAGCCACGCAGTGCGAGTTTAGCAGGAAGGAGTTCTTCGATGGGATGGTGGAGCTCGGGTAAAAGCCATGTCAAAAATTTCAATATTTGACTCTGTAATGAAGTGCTTATTATACGAATACCTTTAATATTTACGGTAAGTTATTTTTGTTGCGCCTTTCAGCTGTGATAGTCCAGAAAAACTCAAGGCCATCCTTCCCAGGCTAGAACAAGATCTGAAAGACAATGGAAAATTCAAAGATTTCTACCAGTTTACGTTCAGCTTTGCCAAGAACCCAGGTCAGAAAGGTTTAGGTAAGCAGATGATATTGGAAAATATCCCAAAATGTCACATTTTCTGTAATAAATCTAAAATACTTGTAAATATTTTTTTTCTTTCCAGAACTAGAAATGGCTGTGGCTTACTGGAATCTAGTTCTCACAGATCGATTCAAGTTCTTAGATCTATGGATCCGCTTCTTGCAAGTAAGTTTGGAAGATTTGCTTCCCCCCCCAGTAGTAATTAAGGTTTTAGGAGTTTATGGGAGTGTCTTAGCTCTGCACTAGTACAAAACAGTTAATTTGACAGCATGACTATAATTACATGGCACTTCATCTCAAAAACATGCTTTCCACTTAAAAAAGAAAAAAAAATCCAATGGTAGGTGTTTGATGCAATCCACTGATTATTTCCCCATGCATAGTATATACTTCTTGTTTGGAAATGTTTACAAGACAAGGTTACCCTGTCCTGTCCCTGCCCTCTATTCAGGAGCATCACAAGCGCTCAATTCCTAAAGACACCTGGAACCTCCTCCTGGACTTTGGCAACATGATTGCAGATGATATGTCTAACTATGATGAAGAAGGTGAGTCTCAAATCACTACTAGAAAGATTGTTTTATTAGGTGCTGTGGCATCATTCATCTGTCTAATACAAGCTTTTTTGTAAAACTGGAATAATTGAAGCCATTTGGATGGATCCCTGGTACTAAAGGGTTATTATACACTTGAAGCAACCTTGTGAAGGAGCAAAGTAGTGCTGATACTTGTATTTGCAATAACACCTTGAAAATGTTCAGATTTATAAAAAAAAAAGATGCTCATCTCAGATAATATACATGATATAGATAACTTTGTTCACTACCCACAGACTTCAAAATATTAAATTTTTTTATATATACGGTATATATAATTGGTCAACATGTAATTGGACGAGAAATGTTTTAAAATTTGGAAAGTGTGATGTGCATACGCATTCAACCCTGGACGCTTTTATCCCAAAATTTAATCTTGTGCAACTATTTGTCTTCAAAAGTCGCCTTGTTGGTATAGTCCTCTGTGTAGTCTATGTTCATACATTTGTTAGTCTCTTTTATCCAAAGCGACTGAGAAATTATTTATTTAATCTCAGTATAAACACAGATGTCCTCAGGGTGTTGGAGAACATGAGGACCTTTAATTGAGCAAGAAAGATTATGGCACTAACCAATAAACGTACCAATAAATGGTGGTATATTTGAACTGACAGGCAAAGGAAGGAGATGATTATTCTGAGAAAATGATAATAATTTATCCTTCTATGTGAATATATTGAAGTTTGTGATAGTTGTAAAATGTGAGAAAGTTCAAGAGGTATTTACAAGACACTGTATTTTTTAGTAATACAGTCAAACTGCTACATTTGGATGTTAACTAATATTATCCTTTTTGTCTTCTGCTCAGGTGCCTGGCCTGTTCTCATCGATGACTTTGTGGAGTTTGCTCGGCCAATTGTAGCAGGAAATAAACGCAACGTGACGTAATATTTCCCGCATCTTCACCAAATGGAGGATGCCATTTTCTTTCTTCCATTTTTTTCTATTTATTAATGAGATTATGATACAAGGTAGCCTAAAGAAACAGCTTCTAAGTAGGCTGGCCTGCAGATTTTCAATAATTATTCTGCTGCTAAGAGGCCTTTGAAGAGGAGAAGAAAAAGAGTGGAAGAAAACAACACCAAAAGAAGAGGGATGTTTTGTTTTTACTTTCTGCTGTTGTGGACAGATGCTGGAAATGTTTCATGAAACTGATGAGTAAACCGATACTCATCCCTTGAACTTGCAATGGTGGTAGGTTTGAACTGCCACTGTGGACACATTTAAAAGCACGCTCAGCAAAGCAGGCAGCCAGACTAAAATGGGCTTTTAAGCTCCTGCGGGTGTGAATGAAACATTGTGAGAAGGTTTGGCTGAAGCTGTTTGATGTAGTCGAGGTTATCAGAATTTGAGAATATGTGTTTGCGTTTGTCACTGTATGTCGTACGAGTGCGTTGGGTGGAGGTAAAATATGTTGCCTTCTGCACGAAAGCTGTTTTTTTGGTTTGAGATGTCATATAGTCAACATTCACCTTCACCAAGTGAGAGTGAAAATGTTCAGATACACTATTTACATCCAGTCCGATGACTGGACGAAGCATCACGTTTTCTGATCTCAGCACCAGCATAAAGGTTGCTATAATGATTAAAATCCAGCTCTCATCAAAATGAGAATCTAGATGGTCAAAAATATATATTTGACATTGCTTGCACAAGACAAGTAATGGCATTTAGAATCTAATTGTTCACACTAAGCTTTTTCTATTTTCCATTTGGAAAATGGAAAAAGCTTTACATAATTTAGGGTTGGAGTTGCAGTGCCTAAGAGCTTGAATTTCAACTTGTATGTGGACTGTTTTCATGTTACCCAGGTGAAGCCTTGTTGTCACCTCTTCAAACTGCACTGACATACACTTTTACAAGTACAGAGCTAATCAGTTTACATTACAGTAAGTTAAACTTCTTTTTAAATATGGTTCGCACACCCAAGAGTGTTTTAAATGTACGTTTACACAGTTTGAGGTTTGCGCTGCCTCATAATCAAAAGGTCATTGGGCTGTTGGGCTGCCATCTAGTGGTGGTTGAGGATTATAGCATTTTTAATTGTTAAATAGGCAAATTCTTCATAAGACTTTTTTTTGTTTGTTTTGTTTTGTTTTTTCTTTGTTTATAGCAGTTAGAGCAACACTGCATTATCAGATTTACTGATGCATATGTTGAATTCAGCGTTACAGGGTGCAGAGCTCAGGGACCAGCTATCTCTGTCAGCACTGTGTGTCGTCCTGTTCTTATATCAGAGCTCACCCAGTTCCATGTTTTACAGGTTACTGCTGTCACCATAACATAACCTTTGCCATACTTTGTCAATAAGGATTATGCATTATTTTATAGCAGAGCAGCTATGCACTGTAAAGTAGTTAAGTTCAAAATAGTTTGAGTGAAATTATAGATGCTTGTCCAAATGATTGAGTTTATTCCACATTAAATCCAAATCAAGTGCCATATTTCTCATCACATCAGCTGAGCAAGAGTTGATCCAGTGAAACATTGTTTTAAAAAAACAAATGTAACTTATTTAGACCAGTCAGAAATATGAAACTGAAGCTATGAAAACATCTGTTCGCAATGAATACAATACGTATGTATTTTATGATACGCATGTATTGTACTCGTGGTGGTTCATTGGTACGTTGTCTTTGTCAAATGTGTCACTGTTCCTGATGCAGAATGTTCTTATTTGAACAGTGTTATTTTGGCTGTGAAAGAAAGCAGCTTGTAATGGAGCAAAAGCATTTCTCAGTTGCATTGGTATTAATAAAAAAATTTCAATATAGTGTGATTTTCCTTTTGCTATAGATGTGCATTGTCACTGCACTTGCACTATTGTGCCCAAAGTTTTCACTGATCTGCGTTCAGACATGCCATGAATGAAGTCAAGTGGCATCAGATTTTGGCTCACCCTTTGCAGCTTTCCGCATGGCTTAGAATCATGTGTATATGAATCTTTGAACATTCGTGCTTTTTTGAGGTCAGACACTGATGTTGGACAAGAAGGCCTCTGTTACAGTGTCTGCTTGAATTCATCATTCATGTTTAGTTGAGAACAGGACTACTCTGCTGGCCAATCAGGTTTTTTCACACCATGCTCAGAAAGAAAGGGAATGTCCCCAAACTTTTCCAACACATTTGGGAGCAAGACATTGTCTGAAATAATTTGATAGTCAGAAGCATGAAGCGTACCTTCTTGTGGAACTAAACCTATGGCCTAGCACACTTTGGATGTGTATTTTTTTAGATTTATGTTGTGTATAAAAGAGAACCTAAACTGTCCGGTAAAACTGAGAACTTGCAGCCCAACTACTTTCCATTATCCATAGTATATGAGAAACGTTGTGTTTGGAAAAATGTAAAACTGAACTGTGTGGCTGCCTTATGCTGTATGCAAACATTGTTCTGTTGCAGATCTAAAGCAACAGCAGGTGTCTATTCAGGTCAAACAAAGCTGCATGTAAATTACACAACAGCAACGAATGTGACGGAGGAAAAAAACTGATTCCACATAATCACGGCTCTCTGGTACGCCAGCAGAGAGCTGCTCAACTTGATACTAGTTGTCGCTTATCAAGTTGCATTCTTGCTACACATCGTCATCATCAGCTCTTAGTAAAGCTATGTCTGAATATAAGCTTAGAACAAAGTACAACAGATATGCACATAAAAGGCATATTACATGTATGTGAGACACAAAAGTAATTAAATTAGAATAATCTTGAATACACTGATACATAAATCAGTTGATTGGATTTAATTAGTTTTTTGAGGGTGAGTTGTGTGTGAGGTTGCATTGTCCTTTCACAGGACAGGTGAGATGTTGATAAGCTCTTGCACCAGCTGCTGGACATGCTTGCACTCAGGCCCAGCGGCACATTAGCATCTCTTCCACCCTGTATCCACCCCTGATTACCGCGCCAAAGCCCGTCATCCAGCGTTTAAGCTTTGGGACCACAGGGATTGCCTTTTTAGGAGATGAATGGACACAGCTGAGCTCACCATTGCCCAAGACAAAGAAGCTGAGGGTGATAATGCAGTGCTTTCATGTTTGTGTGTGTGTGCGCCCAGCCTTGCTACTCAAAGTTAGTTTGGTAAACTGATAGGAGAACCTCGAAGATGGAAGGCAAGCAGAGCTGTGATGCAGCAGATATGGAGAAAATGGCTGGAAGGGTTTGAAATTCGAAAGATTTTTGGTCTCTCTTCTTTGTTCCATGACTGTTAAAGGTGGAAGGAAGACCTGCAAGGAGATTTATTCAGGAGGGTATTATTATCTTAACTTGAGCTAGCTGTACCATTAAGAGAAAAATCCAGCAGGATGGAGAAGTTTAAAGCAGCCATGGTTCTCAGTGCCGTTGGTGATGCTTTGGGCTACAGGAAGGGTCGCTGGGAAAGCTGCACGTCAGGTAAGAAGATCCAAGAAGATCTGGCGTCTCTGGGGGGACTGGAGTCCCTGAAGCTGGACCCTGAAAACTGGCCCCTGAGTGATGCAGCGCTGATGCACATGACCACAGCTGAAGCCCTCATAACAGGTATGTGAAGAATTAATTTCAACAAGGATGGTGGTATTACAACACTGAGAAAGTTGTAGCAGCTTTACTTACAGTATACCTTCACATGAAACCAATACTTTGCACATTGTTAGAAACATCTAAGCACATTGGATTGGATTAAGGATACTTCAACTCACTCCTTTGAACTCCTGTTCTTATTTTGTTTTGTTAGCTTTTGTTTAAAATTTATTTTGTTTGTATATAATTTTGTTTATCCTTTTATTACACTACATTCAGCAAAGTCAAGCTACATTAGTTAGAACAATCTAGAAAGACTAAACTAAGTAAGATGCCATCATCCATCACTGCAACTAAGCATCAAAGTCTTTGGAAAAAAACATGACACAGTCTTGGGGAGGTAACATGCTACCTCCCTTGTAGTATGTTACTGGACCGAGAGTCCAAAAAGTTCAAAATAGACTACTTTGGAAAAGTCGATCCTCTGAACAATGGAGGATCAGTGGCCTCTGTAATCTACTGGTATTATGTTTGACTGTACATGCAGCCAATAGGTAGCCACAATAGTTCTGAGAAAAAATAGTGATGACATATTTCAAGATTAGGAATCCCTATTTAGCAACCATCCAGCTTGTAGAGACACCAGCTGGATAGACAACAATGTATAGAGAGCAATGCATCATGTTTTTATTATCAGTCATACCTCCCAAAGTTCAGATTTATGAAATGTGAACATTTATGCTAAAACAATACAATCTTTTTTTCTCATTTCTAGCTGATAAACAGTTTAACTTGATCAAAGAACAAATGAATCATCTCATCATTCAAGCAGTTCTTTTGGACCGTTAAACATGATGATGCAACTCAAACTTGAAATTAATTGACTATTTTCCAAATCACAAACGTGAACGGGTCAGTAACTTAGTATGTCTACAGATTATTTCTTCCATGCAAAGATCACAGATACAATGTTCAAGGACAATTCAAAGTTTGCTGAAGTGACATTGTTTTTTGACCACAGGCATTCTGGTCCTAATCTGTGTTGTGGTGGAGTGGGGCTAAACTTAGCTCATTGCAGCCCCACTTATCTTTCCCTGCATGCCAGTCATGAATGACTCCTAACCACTGCGTGTATTTGGTTTTGTGTGTGTCCAGATTACTGGTGTCTGGAGGACTTGTACAGGGAGGTGGTGCGTCTCTACGTGGAAGCCATGGTCTCTCTCCAGGGACGAGCTCCTGATCCAGGCACCGTGGAGCCCTGCGTTCACCTAAAACCTCATAACTTCCTACTCGCCTGGCATACACCTTTCAATGAAAAGGGTAGGTTAAGCTTAAGATTTAGGAAGCTTTATGTGGTATAAACTAAACATAAATACAATTTAAAAAAATTGATGTCCATCTCCAGGGTCTGGATTTGGAGCAGCAGCCAAAGCCATGTGTGTTGGTATGAGATACTGGCAGCCTGAGAGACTGGATAACTTGGTGGAGGTCAGCATTGAGATTGGCAGAATGACCCATAACCATCCAACAGGTGATGTGCTGGCAATTTCAAACTTCCAATGATCCAGCAATGATAGGCCAAACATTGTGTTGCTGGTTGACTAGATCTACTTTTGTTGATTCTGTTTCCCAAAATCTTGCTTGAACCTACCACATGAGCTTTTCATCCTGTTCCTTGGAACAGGTTAAGGTCATAAGTTAGCTTTTATGCAGGTATGTTGGAGCAAGGACACAACTAAAAAATGCGCTGCACAGGCCTTCAGAGACAATGAGTCCGCTCTTATGAACTCTTCTTGTCCAGCTTCTTTTCTATGCATAACATAACCCTTTTAAAGAAGCACAGGCCTACACAGTTTCTTTACTTAGCATGAGCATGATTTACTTTTACACACTCATCCTTTGTTTCAAAATCTACTCAAAGATCCACTTGAAAACAAATCTTTTAATCTCAGTCGAACTAGACCAAAGCACATGGTTCCATTTTATATTTGTAGTATTAGAAGAGCAAACCCTTTTTCTGACAAGCCTTGCAATTAGCCAGTTTGCAAATGGAAATGATTGTTATGGCGACTTAGTGAACCAGTTCTCTTTAGATACAGTTTTACTTACTGTATTATCCTCCTGTTTGTGTGCAGCATCAAGACAAGCCTGGATTGTAGTCTAACCTTATTTGCCACAGTTCCAGCTGTACAAAACATTTTAAATTAGAGCTATGACTGATACGCTGAACATGTTTAGGCAAAAAGTCATTTTCTTATTGCCATGTCGTGACATTTAATCAATGACTGTAAATCTGCTCTACTTGAAAAGCAGTGCCCACTTGACTTTCCCACTTTGATTAGTGGTTGATAGAAATTAGATTCTTTTTGTAACTTCATTCTTATGCCTTATAAAAAGAAGCCATAAATTAAAGGTTTTTGGAATCTGACCATAAAAAAAGAATAAAAAAGTGAAAATGTAAAAAAAAATAACAATAATAAATTATCAGGTAGATTTATGTAAATGAATAATTGTGAAGGTGCTGTAATAATCCTTGACTACAGTCTGAAGTGCCAAAGTCACTTTTGATGTCTCTCTCTTCTCTTGGCTTAAGGCTTCCTCGGCTCCCTGACAACAGCATTATTTGCGTCCTTTGCAATCCAGGGGAAACCTCTTGTGACTTGGGGCCGTGAGCTCATGGCGGTCATCCCCCGAGCAGAGGAGTACTGCAAGAAGACAATACGACACATGGCAGGTTGGACTCTGGATCAGTCTAGATCTTTTTAAACAACAAATCCTAAAACTTCTGCATTAAAAAGAGATCATCAATATATGCTATTATAAATTCTTGTGCATTCATGTAAAAACAAAAAAAGTGATCCCAGAAGTGCATTTTCTACGTTTGTTCACCCAGAATATCAGGAAAACTGGTTTTATTTTGAGGCTAAGTGGCAGTTTTACCTCGAAGAGCGAGAGATTGACAAGGACGGACAAAACAAACCATCATTTCCTGATGGCTATGATGCAGAGGAGACTGATAAAGTATGTCCTTTGGGGTTCTTTATTTCTCATACTATCAAATCAGCGGATTACAACCCTTTACAGACACAGGCCCTTTTTTTCTCTCAAAGCAGATGTACAAGCGTTGGAGTTCAGAGGGTCGGGCAGGGCGGAGAGGTCATGATGCTCCCATGATCGCCTACGATGCACTTCTGGCCTCAGGAAGCAACTGGGCAGAGCTGTGCAAACGAGCCATGTTTCATGGAGGTGAGAAACTTTGACTTACAGACCTGCAAGTTTTACAGAATTGTGCAGAAAAAACAAAACAATCTAAAATTTCTTTATTTTAGCTAACTTTAAATATCTTTAGCTGTGTTTTCAATTGATACAGTGCAATATTATGAAGGCAGAAGAACAATGTGAGTGAAGGAACTCTGTAAACATGTTGTTTCAGGTGAGAGTGAAGCCACGGGCCTCATCGCAGGCTGCCTCTATGGCCTCATGAACGGCCTGAGCCAGGTTCCTCAGAACCTACACCGGGATTTGGACAAAAGAGAACGGCTGGAGGAGTTGGGAGAAGCACTCTATAATGCAGCTTCTGCAGAGAAATGCACAGAGAAGTAATCCTGATCTTCACTGAGCTGAACTCTACTGGCTGTCAGAGGAACTGAGCGCGACTCCTCGCTGTGCCCAACACCCTCCTTCATTCCCTGACTAGTTTTCTGAGTCATGCTGTCCTCTTCTCACCTCTCATTCCTTGCTCTCTTTGATTTTTTCTGTCCACTATCCACACATCTGTCAAAGGTTTTATAAAAAGGTTTAATTACATCTCACTAAAGATGCGTAACTAAGAAACATTAAAAGAAAGGAATTAGCCTGACTTTTTTTCTTTGGATATCTTACTTGTGATTCATATGTAATCAGTTTTCATAAATCCAGATATCATGCTGTTTGCTTAAAAGAGCTGTTGTCTTGATTTGCCGGTGACAGAGTTGTGGGGAAAGAAAAAACCTTCTGCTTTTTTTAACTTTAGTAACTTGGAGGTGGGGGAAGGTAGATCTTTCCTTTCTCTGACTGATGCATTTTTTCTAAACCTAACTTTTATTAACATGAAGCACAAAGAGAAAATAATTCAATCTAATCAGCTTACAGTTTGAGCAAGTGCTGTCAGTGAAGGCGTGAGAAAACCTGCTTCTGCAGCTGGGTTTTGCATAACTAATTTCCTTTTGAATCAAAAATGTTCAGAAAAAAATTTTAATTTGCAAGTTTAACTTTTTAATCTTTTACCTATCCTTAGCTTAATGGTGCAATTGGGATTGGTTTAAAATGAATAAAACTGTTAGGCATGTCGAGTTGTGACTATGTTTCCCCGTACTGTGTCAAAGTATTTGCACAATACACGTATTACAGTTTTAAACCACAGAAATGTCAAAAATCTATCAACAAAAAAAAACACAAAAAACCCCAACAACTTTATTTTATGCATGCATGAGCCAGGATGGAATTCTCAGAGTGTAATACTCAAAATTCAATGGTCTCTTGGTAATTGGCCTACACGATTAGAATATTTTTTTTGGTGTTTTGCTCTTAATAGAGTTGAGCAAATTGATAGGAAATAAATATATATTGAAATATTCTAAAAAAGTTAAATTCTTCTATCTTTTAAGCCAGAAAAAAAAATCTATCAGCTGGCCTGCAGTGTGCAGCAACAGCTACTTTATGCTTCATACAGACGGCGAAGACTCCAGTTATTTTGTTGCTTTCCATGTCTTACACTGCAGGAACAGAATGACAGAAGAACTTTGCAGTTTTTAAAGCACAACTTTTTAAAACCTTGGTATACCTTGATACTGGTAACCAGCCCACGCCTAATTAAAACAAATTGTACTGACTGACTGTGTCTCACTGTCTTAACATATATTTCAAGCTTGCTTTTTTGATTTTCAAGCAAAGTTCTTTGTCTTGTTTGGCAGCTCCTTACCACAGTTCAAAGAACAATAGTCTGGAACATTTGATCAGCTTCAAATGTGATCTAAATCCTAAATCCTTGCTTTTGCTGCCGTAATAAGAGAACTAATGAAATTGACAGTTCAAAGAGGGCAGAGATTTTCACTGACTGATTAACAAAGTTATAGCAGGTGAAGTCGGAAAATGTTATTTTAAGAGTTTAGAGAAATTAAAACTGCTGTGCTCTAAAGGTCACTTCCCAAATTGCTGCTAAGGATGTTGGTGTCAGTTTCAAAAAGTTTTGCATGTCCTCTATTCTCCATAGACCAGATTGTTGGAAACCCGGAATCAGCCCCGATGTTGGTGCGTTGAGGAGGCTGCTTAGAGACCCCAAATGCCGACCAGTGCTCCGAGGGATTTTTGAGAGTCTCCTGCATTATCTAATGCACGATCTGCTCAAGAGGAGGACCGATAACACAAGCATGGAGATGCCAGAGTCTAACACCGCATCACAAATTCACACAAGAAACACTGTCAAATCTGATCTGCAGAAGGCAAAAAAAACTCAGTTTCAGAAAGGCGTCATAGCCAAAAGCAGTTCCAACACTACTGAAAGGTGCAAAGTCAATCAAAGTCAATCAAAAGCAGAATTGCCATCTCGGCGCCTTACCACGTTCCAGCTTCTCCAATCTAAGTTCTTAAGGTCTTCGCCCAAACCTTTCAGCACCAATCAGAGGGCGGTAGGAATTCTGTCTATCAGCAGGGGAGTACAAAGTCAAGATAACCTTATTAAAAGCAGAAATCACAACACAAACACCAGGAACAAAAGACTAAAAAAACGTGGTAGTGTGAAAGAAATTGTTGCCAAATTTGCCCTGGCTGAGCAAAAACAACAGGGATCTAAAACCTTGAAGGAAGAGCCGATCAAACATAGACGCATTGGAAGAGGAATCCTCCTAAATTCCTTAATGACTAGATTTGAAAACATAGCTGTTGCATTTAAGAAAAGTGATCTATTTTTATCTCATATGCAGGCTTGTGGGGGAAACAGGGTTGCATGTCAAATAAAAGAAAAAGTAGCTAGTGTTGAAAGAGGGAAACACCAGGTGACTGATCAAACATTCAACAAGCAGAACCCAGGGAAGAGCCAGCAGGGTAATTCTGTTGTGCAAGAATCAAAAAGTAATAAAATTATAAGTGAACAACAGCCAAAGCCCGGACCGGAGACAGACATTTTAACTAAAGCAAATTCACACACAGAAGATGAGAGTCGTCTGAGAGCAGCAGAGTCCTTGGATCAAGAGATTTGCTTTTCACTAAACCAAATGAAAGGTGAAGTTCATGATGTTGACATTGAGGATGAAGACTCAGAACAATTCAGCCAAATCCAAGTCATAGAGGCTGAACTTCTGCAAAGAGTTAAATTTGCAGAGATAGAAGTACTTCCTTTCATTTCTGTGACTGAATGGTCACTTCCACAGCACTGCAAAGTTCTTCCTCAGGAGGAAATCCCAGTAAACTGGAAAAGAGCCACAGTTGTAATCTGCTCCCTTGCCAGGTCCACATGTATAGATTCCTCTCCTGAACAATCAACGAGGGAAATTAAATCTGAGGTTTATGAAAACTGGGAACAGGACAAGATATCAGAGGAAACCGTAGGAAATCTGTTGGGAAACCTGGAATGTTCTTCCAGTAATTTAGAGGCAGGTGAATCCAAAAAAACAGACAGCATAGTTGACTTGAGAACCAAGCCATATTCTTTGGAATATACCAATGCAGAGATCGATCTCCAAAGACCAAAGCATATTCAAGAAACGTTTTCCAGGTCTGTCATTCCATCTATTTACAGATTCTGTGGTGAAAATAATCAGATCGAGTCAACCCCACATCCCAAAACTATAACTCCTCTCTCTGAAAATCAGCTGTCATATTCATCTTTGATTCATCAAGGAAATGATGTGTCGCGCTCAACAGAAGATATTGAAGACAAGGACAGATGTCCTCATG
Source organism: Brachyrhaphis terrabensis (assembly GCA_903067065.1). NCBI lineage: Eukaryota > Metazoa > Chordata > Actinopteri > Cyprinodontiformes > Poeciliidae > Brachyrhaphis > Brachyrhaphis terrabensis. Next base: position 13,738 of record CAEGAG010239746.1, on the reverse strand, counting down.
TCACTAGTCTTCCCATTGTAACAACCAGGACATCAAAGGGTGGAGCTGAAGCAACACACAAAGAAGCCATTGAAGAAAGAAATGAAGATGGAAAACTATCAGAAAACAATCATATTGGAAAGCCAGGAAATTGTAGCCATTTGGAAGAGACTGCTAACAAGGAGGCATTTGCAGACAGTGAGAGAGATAACGCAAAACAGAGGCCAAAGTACAAAACCATCAATTACGCAGAGTCTTCAACGAAACAAACATATAAGCCCAAAATAATACGATTTATGGACACCTTCACTTTCTAGGTTTAGTGACCCAAGTCAGAATCTGCTAAAACTAAATAGTTTCTGCTAATTTTGGCTAACCTTGTTGTTACATAGAGATCATTGGGTTTTAAAAGAAGTGTGAAAATGAAAAAAAAAAAAAAAAAACAATTCAAAGTGAATAAATGTATGTGAAGCCTGAATAACAGAAAACTACCTCAACCTTTGCAGTTATATTTTGTGCAAATTAGTGTTGTCAAGTAGAATTTTATGGTCTGTGGGGTATGTCGTTTTAAATATTGCATATCTTCTTTATGACACAGTATTGTCCAGCCTTGAGTATTCCATGCTTTGAAAATAAAATAGCTAATTCCTGTTGGTATCTAAAATCCACAGTGTAACAAGTATCTTTACAAGGCTGTTTACAAGGAAGACAGTGTTTTCTTTTGACCTTTTCTTATTATGTCTCTCATTCTTTTCCATGTGATGTTACAATATCGCAGCTACCAGACACATCTCGGCTGTGCCTAAACTGGGACAAAGTGAGACTTGTTCAGAGTAGATAAGCACTCACACCACAGAGCCAAACATGTCCACAGTTGGAAGTGAAGCTGCTGATACAAAACCCAACACCTGCAGGCAGGCTCATACCATCGTATGATAGTCTGAATATCAACTTTTTCCTGCAGTTTTACTAGAGAACAACACAAATTGCGGATATAAAAATTTTAATTCTCAAAGAAGTTTATTCAAGAAGAAATTGTGGGGGAAAAAAGCCTATATATCTGTGTTAAAATGGAAGGATTTTTAAGAGACTTTTCTCCACCTTTAATGTGACATTTAAATTGTATAGCTCAAACAAGAAAACAAACAAATTTGACAAATATAAAAAGTAATAAAGCTTCAAAACCTTGGTTGCATAGCATACATATATTTTATGGAGTCACCTTCAGACATAATTTTTGCATTCCGTTTTCTCTGGTAAGAATGCGTCTACATCCCACTTCCTGCTTTCCCTACAGTGTATACCCACTCAGCCTTCTCCACATCTTTCTGACTAAAAACATTTGTTGTCCTCAGGCCTCTTCATGTAACCTCACATATTTTCTGTCCCCTTTAACTCTGGACTCTGTCTCATTCCAAACATTTTGTATTTCTTGTGGTTTCTTCTGTTGATGTTAACATGTACTCACTGTGATGCTAATAAATAAATTCATTTTTACCTTCAGCCTAAGGTCAAAACAGATTGTTTATTTCATCCACCTAGACAGAAAAAAGCCAAATTCCATCGGAAAAAGATGGAACGTTGCTGCCCCACTATCTTTCACTGTGAGTATGGGGTTCTTTTATTGATGTGCTGTTTCAGTAAGTGGTTTATTCACACACACATTTTGAAATTACTGCCAAAAGTTTAATCTTTCTTTTGGAGAGATGTTAGATTTTAGTGGTGGCAAAAAACATTTGGAGGTGAGACATTATTTTTGCTGCATTTTAGTGGTTTGGGTGATATACGATTAAGTGTCTGTTGAGAAGCCTGGCTTATTGTGATCGCTTTGTTTTTAAAAGATAACATTTTTTATTGTTCAAACTAGTAAATATATTTTTTTTCTGTCTGTTAAACAGATCACTATGGAAGAGGATTAGCGCCACCGGAAAAAAATATATATATATTCTGACTTTAAAGTCAGAATTCTGAGATTAAAGTCAGAATTCTTTTTTTTTTTTTTTCGGTGGCCCTAATCCTCTTCCATAAATTTCAGACCTGGTGAAGCGTGTGTTCATATTTTCTTGCAAATACTGTGAGGACAATAAAAGCAGAAATCTTAACAACAAAAAAACTTTCCATTTTTCCTCAAAGCCCCGTGAATGCATCCTGAGTCCCTTTTATACACTCAGGGATCTCTAAATTACGACGTTACCGTGAATCCCGTGAAGGCGGCATTAGATCTGATTTACTTTGTTTGTCCCTGTTCCAAATCCTCGGTTCAACTGCCCGGGCAGGAGGAGGGAGACTAATTGGATAAACATCCAGGAACATAGAGTGGGTTGGATCGCTTTGGGGCTGATTCTGGATATTTTTCTTTGCTCTACAGAACAAGTTAGGTTATCTCAACGACAGACAGAGGACAAGCGGGAGCAGGTGCTTGTGGATGGCGATTAAAAAAAACGGAGGAAAACTCTCCAGATTCCCGACACGACTGACTGGGTTGACTGCGGCTGTACTGATAAAATACAAGGGTGACCTAGTTTAAAACTACTAATTTACCTGGAAGGGGCTTCGGGAATACGCCTTACGGATTTTGGGATTCTAGAGTAAGTTAATCTTAAGGGAGGGAGAAAGAGAGCAGCGTCCCGTCCCGACTCTCCACACTCCCAACATGGAGAAAGTGAGCCTCCAGGAGATCTTGCCTCAACTTAACCGTGCGTCGATTCGGTTGTAAACTTTTGGTTTTGGGTGAGGAAAAAACCGCATCGACGTACAAATGCTGGAATCCTAGCTCACTTTTCGTCATTTCACTGGAGCGAAAGCGGCAACGGGGACGCCGATCAAAGAGACACGATCCACCATGAACCAGAGCACAGAGGCTAAAGACAGAGTGGACAGGTACAGCTGACGGACCTAACGGTGGAACTCATCACCGTTAAACACGGTTCAAATGTTGTTTTATCAATAACAACACTTCAAGAGTTACTGAGACTTTCAGGAAAAACGAGAGCTGCAAGATTATTCTGGTCCTCACGTTCTGCATGTTGGTGAAAATGTATGAATCTGGGTAATCTAGTAGTTAGACATTCACTAGTTACATTCATACGTTTGTAAAATAACGGTTGTTTTCTTCTTCATATTTTTAATATCAGTTTTATTCTGAAAGCGTGTATTTCGACTGTAGTCTGTTAGCATTGAGGTGTTATAGCTTTCAAACTCTTGTTAAATGTTTTATAATCATTTTAAGTTAAAGATTTACTCCTCCTCATCTAACCTGTTATGTTGTAGGACAATATCTGAACTTTATTCAGCACTAGATTAAAAGGACATTTCACTAGTTTCTAAAGTATGTTGATATTTATTTGTTCATTTCCAGACAAACAGTAGTCCACATCAAGAATTAAAAATGAATAATAAAAAAAAAGAATGGTTATGTAAACAGGACATGACCATCACAAAACCAATAAACAATTATTCAGTTATGTTAGACCAGCTCTAGTTAAAAATCTGAAATATTCACACATTTGTGAATGCTCAAAACTAAAGCATTCTCAATTTCGGTGCTTTTTATGGCTGCGTTGATGAATGTAAAACCAGGTCTAAAGCCGCAGCACTAGCACAAAACAACACAGACTTAGGTATTCAGAGTTTTAAAGAATCAATATTCTTTGTATTATAATTCAGTTCAGAGTTTACTATTAGAACTTGTGTTTTAGGTGGGGCCTTATATTCACAAAAATCATTGAAAAATAGTTAATGTCTATGTTTTAATGGGTTGACTTTCTTTCTTTTTGGGCTCTCAAATGCTTAACTGTACAGTAAAAATGCATTTGGTGTTGGACACTTATTTTTAAGTTTTGACCCCCCCACCCTACAAAAAAAATTACTTTCAATGAAGATATTTTTTGCATTAAACACACATTTTCTTTTTCTTTTTTTTTTTTGTCGTCACTTTACCATTCTCATTGAGCTTTAGCATCTTTTTCAGCATCGTTTTTAGCATATGGGACGTAACTAATTTAAACTTTCTTTAGGTTTTCTATAATGGAAATACTCTATGTAAAGTATCTCATTTGCCTCTGAGCAGGAACAATGCAGATTATTCTAATGACAGAAATGGCTACAGCATTTCTGCACTCTAACTGCAATCACTTAAAACATTAATAACTGATACCAGTGTCTAGTTTGCTGCCTTATATATGGACATTAAGTCAAATATCCATGGCAAACTATAGCTTTGTTTTGTTAAATATCCACTCATAAATCGTAGATGCAGTCTTCACATATTTATAGCTTTATTTTAATTAATTGTTTGGGTCATGTCTTGGTTTTATGTTGCACTTCAGTTTGTGATCACACAGACTCTAAACAAACCCATCACATTTCTGGACTGATGGTCTGTTAATGCATTAGTTCCTCAGGAATGACTTTGCCCTTTGGGAAGGTTAAGCAGTAGGAAGATTAACATGTTACCTAAGGCATTAGCTGGAGCTACCTACACCCACACTTTGTCTTCTAGGAAAGGAAGATATGCCTGTCGTGCCTAAATTAGTACGATGTAATCAGTGGTTGTCTAATTATCACAAATATCAATACTGGGACACTAGTAAAAGGACGACATTGGAACTCGTTCTGTTGACTGTGTTGAGACAAAGTTAAGTTTGACTACGGTCTAATGTAATCCTGAAAACAATCCCTCCTGTTGCTCTTTAAAATTAGTTTGAAACATTTTTTCTTTTTGGCTCAGAATTGATCCGTATGGCTTCGAGCGCTCGGAGGACTTTGATTTTGAATCCTACGAGGAGCTCATGTCCGAGTATCTCATCATCTGCACCCGACGCTCCATCAAGTGGTCCAGACTGCTGAAAGATACCGGCAAGGTGCAAAGGAATGTAAAATGTAAGTGTGAAAACCACACGCACCCGTGTCCACGAATAAACGAATGCCTGCGCCAAAACTCAAACGTTCCCCTTGTCGTTCAGTAAAGCGCTACGTACGCAAGGGGATCCCCAATGAGCACCGCGCTTTTATCTGGATGACAGCCAGCGGGGCTCGAGAGCAGCTGGAGAAGAACCCAGGATACTACCAGTCCATGCTGGTGACCCACAATGACTCCAAACTGGTGGAGACCATCAGAACAGGTCAGGTTTTAGCGGCTGTTACTTCACTCTGAAATCCTCTCCTTTATTGTGCCGAGAGGTGAACTGCCATCCCAAGCACATTTTTGACTGCATACACTCTTCCCTTAATTCACATCAGTCCCTGCTGCTGAGAAACACACAGACACACACAGCATAATGTTGCTGCATTGTTTTTTTTTTCACTTTAGGAAAGGCTTTAACCAGATGAGCTTTTCCTGGTTTGTCTGGCATGTGCTCCTTGGATCTCTTTCAATGGCATTAATTTTGTTTGTTTGACCAGAGATAAGTTTATTTTTTTTTCTTCATCATCCTCAAGTTTTTTTGTAAGGATGAAAGAAACTTTATTAAAATACAGTTTTTAAAATGCTATTTTCTGCTTTAAAAGTAATCAATTTCCTGCTTGTGTTTAATTATATGTCACTTTTATCCATATTTGCACCCACAAACCTGTAGAAAGCACCATTGCCATCAGCTTGTTTGTATCTTCCAGATTTGAACAGAACGTTTCCAGACAACGTCCTGTTCCGCAAGTCTTCAGACCCGTGTCTGCAAAAATCTCTGTTCAATGTGCTGCTGGCCTATGGTTACCATAACCCATCTGTGGGCTACTGCCAGGTACTACTCGCCTTCCTAAATCCAAGCGGAAACTGATTTTTATATTATATATATCTTAACTAGATCAGCCGCTACTATTGGTAAAAAATATATATATTTCTATGCTGTTGTAAGTAGGTGTAGTAGAGTAGCAGAAAACCAATAGAACTAACAGTCATGACATGGATTCTGCTGATTTGTTGAAACTGAATCAGAAGAGTTGTGATCAAAACAATTGCAGCGAAGTCGTTCTTTTTATGAAAAAGCAGGTTGTCTTTATTTTTGGAGGAAGACGCCAGATGTTTCACAAATATATGCTTGTTGTAGTCCTGAAAATCTAAGTGAAGTGAGCTGTCAGAGGTGTGGCTCAAGAAAACTTTCATTGAAAGGTTGTTTAGAAAGTCAAAAATAAGTGCAGGAAATGAAAGGCTGTCTTGCTAATTTGATCTGAAATGCTTCAAAATGGGAAGCAGAAAGTCCTGGGTGAAAACTGAAAACTAGGATTCCAACGATATGTTGGAATGCCTACTATTTCAATCTGGAGTGCTTATGTACTATAAATCACAATTTCTAATAAAAATACGACATTTTTTGGGAATAGTTTTTATAGCACTTTATGTAAGTGTTCAGATAGAGGCCGGGTGTGTCGGCTTAGTGCGCCTTTTTGTTTGTTTATTAGAATTTGAAAGGCAAATATCATTTACCAAAATGCAGCTGGCTTGAAATTCAAACAAGTCTTCAGAGTATAAACGGATTCCATTCATCCCAACTGGAACCGGTGTGGTTTCATTTGGGATGTTTGTGTGTGTTCCCAGTACACACAGAGTGCTCTTTTTCCACGTCGTGCATTTTAAACCAGCAGGAACCAGTATAATGTAGCTGTAGTTTGGAAACTCCCCGTCACACCTGGAGGGTTGCCATTATTTTCAGGACATGCAAATACTTTTTACATATTTTATAGTAAAGGTCAAATTATCAGCATGGTAAAAGACTTTAGTAGATATTTTCATTTTTGTAATAGACTTTTAAATAGTCCTTCCAGTCAAAATGCTCTTCTGTATGATGAAATGTGTGAATGCTGTATTCAAGTCTTATTTTTTTTTTTTATATCTGCAGGGCATGAACTTTATTGCTGGTTATTTACTGATTATCACTAAAGATGAAGAAAAGTCTTTCTGGCTGATGGATGCACTGATTGGGAGAATTTTGCCAGGTATGTTTGTGAATCAATTTTCTTGTCATTGTTCGTCTCTCTACTCTGGTCTGGTGATCAGACTGATCCTGATGAGACTTTTTTTTTTACGTGGGGCAAAATAAAAAAAATTTAAAAAAAATTTTACACTGGAAAAAAGTGTGGTACAAAACACAGTACTCCTCTTTTAATATCTATGATTTTTTTGTATTGTATGTAATTTCATAGTAAGTAGGACCACATTTACCCTGTAACTTTTACTCAAGGGCAATGCTTTGTGCACCAAAATCAGGTTTGTATTTATTTCTGACAACTGGCCAAATACAACAAATGTTTTCAGAGAGAGTGACCTAAATCCTGTTCTTATCTCTAAGCGTAGACTTTTTTTTCTAGCTCAAAAATAATTTGCAAACTGGATACCTCTGTTTTAAAGAGGTAAATGTGACAAACCTGTTCTAAATTTTGGCTCTGCTATGATTTGCATATCCCGTTCCTACCAAAAAAAAAGAAAAATCTTCCTGGTTTATTTGTGTAACTAAAATATTGCAGCTTAGTTAATCGTTGAGCAGGTAAAAGTTTGATATCCCACAAGTGCTTCTGAGTTGGCTATTTTTTTTTTTTTTTTTTGGTCCATGTAACAAAACGCTTTGAGTAAAACTCTCACTGTTTTGGTCATAGACTACTACAGTCCTGCTATGCAGGGCCTGAAGATGGACCAGGAGGTGCTGGGGGAGCTGGTGAAACTCAAAATCCCCAGAGTGTGGCAGGTGATGGTGAAACACAATGTGATGTGGACACTGGTGGTCTCTCGCTGGTTCATCTGTCTTTACATTGACATTCTGCCTGTGGAGGTGAGCATGTGTATATTTTGTAATACTTTGTATTACAACAATCAATATAAAAAAAAAAAAAGAAATACTGGAAAGAAAAAAAATTGAATCAGGAAATGTACTGACCTATTTTTAAATGAAAACCATGTGGTTTGATGGTGTTTTATAAAAGCAGCAAAATCTTTCCCTCAAGTCCCGTACTTTACATACACAGTTGATTCTACCGGTTGGTTTTAGATGAAAATGTGATTTTGTTTTATTCCTTAGTTCTGATAGTGAAGTTTCTCCTACATTACACAAGTTGTTGTTGCCGTCTCCCTCCGTTTGAGTTGAAACGATGTTGGCTCCGGTGTTTGTTCTCCAAATATGGGAGGAACTTTTACCAGGCGTAACACACAGAGACATTCACGCCGTTTTCTCAGAAGTAGATCTGAATACAAACACTGCACAGTGCGACTTTTCACATAATCCTCCCTGATGTTTTGGGAGGAGAACATTAGGATATAGAACAAGGGAGCATTTGTAGAAAACTTAATTTGAAGGTGACTATTTTTTTTAATATAAAGAAAAGATTTTTTTTTTTTTATTACAAATTGTTTGCATTTCTAACAGCATTCTGTTTTCGTAGTTAAATTTTTTTATTTTTACATGAAGCATTACATTTTGGTTGTTTTCCCTCAGACTGTTCTGCGGATTTGGGATTGCCTTTTCTACGAAGGTTCAAAAATCCTGTTTCGTGTAGCTCTTACACTGATCCATCACAACCAGGCTCTGATCGAACAGGCCAAATCCCTGCCAGACGTCTGCCAGGCCTTCAAAGAGATCACCCAGGGACCATTTGTTGAAGATTGCCACCCTTTCATGCAGGTAAGCGGACGGTGGGCGGCAGTGTATCCCATCTTTGCTCCTGAAGGAGGTAGTTTCACTAGAGAGGAGCTCGCTCAGAATAAAGGAGTTGTCTGTTTTATTTCTGCTTCTGTAATCCCATAATCCTGGTGTTTCTCGCCTTTCCAAGAAAATCTTCACCGAACCAGGAAGTCTCTCCATGGCAACCCTGACTAAGCTCCGTGCGACATGTCGTGGTCGAGTCGGTGCAGAAGAATCCTGACCTGGACTTCCAAGAACGTCCGCCGATACATTCCAGAGGGCCGAGCTCCCAGCAGCTTGTTTACACCCGAGTCACTTTACACTGAACTTTGTCTTAAAGCATAAACTTAGACAATCAAAGCTGACATGTTGTGCTTTATGACCCGATGATTCCATTTCATGCCATGACGGTTGTCTTAAATGAAGTTTCAAATTTTTGCACTTTAATCCAGGATGGCAAAAGCTAAATAGAAAGACCTGAATGAAAACAATGTTGTTCCCTTAAAGCACAGCCAGGAATAAAACGTCTACTGTATTTCACATCTTTGTCACAAATTTAAATAACACTAATTGTTTTTAGGTGAAGAGTTGAATGATGAAATATATTGATTCAATATTTTTGTGGTGTTCATGTTAAACTAGTCATTTAAGTGAAACTGTCCATTACCAGAGATGTGGGCTTAGTTTATACACTGTATTTAAATCAAGTTACCATGGTGATCCAATACAAGCACAACCGAAACAGCTGCTCTGTCTGTGTTTTATATACCAGGAATCACTCCAACATGGACTCTAAATATTTTTATTACATTACAGGAAAATGCATAATAGAAAATTGAATTTTCCTTAAAAAAAAAAACATCAAAGCATTCTTAGTTTTTGTAAAACAGAAAAAAAAAAGATGGAAACCAATTCATTTGGTACTTGATCAATGAGTTGTTACAGTAGAATGCTACAGCACTGTAATGCTGTAGCATCTACTGTAATGCTACAGCATTACAGTAGATGCTACAGCATTCTACTGTAACAACTCAGATTTAAATCTGAGTCATAAAAAACAAGAAATCAATCCAGCAAACAAGCATTTGTGTACCCAAAACATTTCACCAAACTGACATTAAGGTTAGATTTTTCTGGAATCCCATTCTTGAGTTTTTGGGAGGCAAAGAGAAGAACACAGAAGGAAAATAAGAGTGTAGTTTATTTTAGTAGAAACTGTCATTTTGACCAGATTAAATGTCGAAATGGAGACGATTGCTTCCTGTGTTTAATACAATCTTAACTTATGCCCCTGGCTCTAGCTTTAAATTTGAGAAGGTTCTCAAATTTCTGTATCGTTAAATAAATACGCAATTTACATCCTGAAAGGAGGGGAAACATTACATCAGCCTGAGAAATCTGAGAATCTCCCCTTGGCTGTGCTTCATTAGAGATTTCCCTTTTCATCAAAGATCATAAAGGAGAAAAAAAATCCTTGACAGAATCTCTGGCATAAGGTTTAAAAAGATCTTACAATGTTTGATTCTCTTTTCTATCATAGATAATCACATGACCACAAAAAAAAGCAAGTCAAGGGATGTGCCCACCTGTCAATATAAGCTCAGAGCTGAACCGTTGAGAATTTGCTCCTCACCAGCTTCAACGTGATAAACATCGTCTAAAGTCAGCAAGTAGTTCACGTTTTATCACCCGCACAAGAAGTCAAGGAAAAAAAAAATATCCAGAGGACATGCAGAGAACAACTTTCACTCACTCAAACTTTTCCTTCACTTACTCCCACGCTTTTTTTCCCTCCTTTCTCCCAGCTCTCAGTCTGTAAGGTTCAAGTTAAACCAAACATCCGCTCAGATGGTCTGGTACCCAGCATGGCTCCTCTTCCTGCCTATTAGATACGCGATGAGGATGATCAGCACCAGCCCAGCCAGTGCTGCTCCAACGATGATGGGGATCAACATCTGGTCCTGGTCCAACTGGCATTCCTCCGCTGCACAGAGCATGTTTACAAAATAAATAAAGTGCTTTGGATCTCAATTTCTTCAGCTCTGAAAATGGAAATTAAACCCCAACAATACCTGCTGCAAACTGGCTGGCTGTGACTCCAAACGGCTGCACCTGCAGTCTGAATGTGTTGAGAGAGAAAGCTGGGACCACGAGCAGAGTCTGCTCCGTGTTGCACATGTAGGAGCGTCCCAGCGTGCTCCGGAGGTAGTCCAAACTGGTGTTACTGGCTGAGAAAGGAGCTGGGAAGAGAACACACCAGAAATTTGTCCAAGCAAATGTTAGCATTCAGAGCAAAGACACTCGAAACCAGCGACCTACCAGTCATGTCGGACCAGTTGGCCAACAGATTTATTCCACTCAGATGGTACTTGTTAGTTGTTGAGTTCTGCAAATAGGAAAACAATGCTCACCGCTTGTAATATTTGCACGTTAATGGAAATTGAGAGGAAATTTAGAAGTTACCATGGAGAAGGTAAAATTAAGCGTGGTGGTTTGTTGTGTTAAAACTAAGCTGGCAGTGGTGCCTCCACATGATCCTGACGTTACCGTCAGATTGGGGTTCACGTTGACTAATTCCTGAACAGTCTGGCAATGGAGAAGACCATTTTTAAAAAAATACTTTGTACTATAATGCTAAATGATAATGCACGAGTTTCATGCTGACCTTATTTTGAGACTGAGAGACGTAGGAGACGTTGAGCTGCAGACCCATTTTGGCGAGGAGACAAACGGTACCGCTGCTGTTCGTCACAGAGAACACTCCGGTCTCGGGCGTTCCTGGTGGAGTTGGTGCTGGAGCCGCTGTTGTAGTTGGAGTAGGGGGCGCTGTGGTGGTGGTTTGATCTGCCGCGCACACACTTTCTGTGACAGGACACAACAGATGCCTGGTTAGTTTTGATGCAATAATAAAAAAAAGAAAGATTGTTTAAGAGTGATCCGGTAAGAAGAAATGTACGTAACCTGCTGGACTGAGGTCATTTCCTGGCATGTACGCCTCCAGCCTCATAGCAGAGAAGGTGACGGCAGCTCCTCCCGCTCTGATGGTGGTGGGGCTCGCACAGCGGTAGGTGGTGTTGATCGGAGCCCAGATCCCAACTGAGGAACTCACCACAGTCACTACGCCTATAGGACACAAGCATGCAGGCAGTGAATTAGTTATAAACATATAATGTAACGAAAGCTCATTCAGAACCTCCCCTCAAAAAATTTTATCAACAAACTGTTATAATTATATCCTAATGATCCCTATCTTTGTGTAATTGCTGCTATATTAAGAACATTTGTGAATGTTTTTGTCTGAGTGAGATCTGAGTTTTTTTCAGTTTGTCTCTTGTACCATACTGTCACAACATAATGACAGCTTATGTAAAAAAAAAAAAAAACATTTTTCATAAAAGTTAAATACTGCAGCTTTAAAACTGATAGTAAACTTGAGGCGGGACCACTTTAATGCGTGTTCTCACCAGAGCCGTTAGACTGAGGGAACAGTGAAGTGTCGCTCAGATTGTACTGGAGAGTCAGGTTGGTGACGCTATAAAAACTCCCGTTGGTAGCAAAGCTGAGGGCGAGCGCATGACCCGATCCAAACACAGCCACCAGCCACGGCGGGCGGCCTGCTGCTCCACACGAACTACTTGCTGCGTCGACCGAGGCGGAGTCAGGCAGCGAGGTGGAAACGTTACTCTGAGGAGAGAAAACAAGCGAGTTCATAAGGTGATATAGTAAAGGATGTAATGCCAAGAAAAGGAGATGGTTTTCTGATTCTATGTAAGCAGAATATTGAGCACTTACCGTGCTGTTGAAGGTGGTGTATGTGATGAAGAGTAATGCAGACAGCTCGGCTTTGATGCAGGTTGAGTTCCCTTCCTTCACCTCAAGAGTGACTGCCTGAGTGCAACCTGCAAATGAGGTCACAATAAAGGAACCAAAAACAGCTATGTAACATGGAGATATTTTATCTAAATAGTATAAAATTCAATTAAAAGACACAGACATGTTTACTTCAGTTGATTTTCATGTAAGTACATTACTAATTTATATAAACCAGAGTTCTGAGTAAGAATATAAAGAACTACCACTACTGCTAGGAAATCCAAATTCAATCAAATTTTTCACAAACTTAAAAAACAATTACTAGAACTAACTTTTATTAAGCAATCACCAGCTGTATAAACTTTAATGGTATATTTTGTGGTATTTAGATTATTATTATTATTTATTTATTTGTTTTTTACAAAAGTGTGTCTTTTTTTAGTGGAGCTCAGAATAGTTTATTGCAAATATTTCCAGTATGTTACCTGTCATTTATTCTTAGTTGCTGGATCAATAATATTTTTCACAGTTTCTTCATAGTCTTTGCACTTCGCTGCAAAGACTTCTGAACATTATATAAACATAATGTTCTATTTATTATTTTTTTACACTACAGAAAAAAATTGTTAAATTGGCAGGGTCCAATGCGACTCACTGCTGACATCTATCTATAGAAAGAAGAATGACAGTTCACACAGACTGCCACTAGAGGTCGTAAGAAACGGGAAACTTGGGGGCAAAGAAGAACAAACTTAATCTCAAACCTTCTTGCTTCTTTTCTGTTTAAGATTGTGAAACAGAAATTGTCCTGCTGCTCCAAGGTTTTTCCCAGAGCTATTTATGCAGACTTATACAAAGTAAGAATGTAGAAACGTACACACTTACACAGAAAGCTGTTTATACGTTATTCATTCTGTGAAACCTGCCAAATGACTGTTCCCTGGATGTGGGTGTGCGCAGTCCTGGTTTCAAACATTAACAGTGATCATCCTGAACCTGAATCACCACCAGTTAGTAGACTTGCATATTTACACATCATCTTCCGGTATTTTATAACACAGACTTTATTACAGTCTCCCCAAGAATCTATAAAAAAGTGAAATTAAAAATTTTATTATTAAAAAATTAAAATAAAAGTACTTAACAATAATTCCTTGCATTGCTTTTTTGTTGTTTATATATATATATATATATATATATAAAAATATAAAAAATTCCCTTCTCACCCACCACGGGTGGTGTTTCTTCGTCTCAGCTCGGGTCCTCTACCAGAGGCCTGGGAGCTTGAGGGTTCTGCGCAGTATCTTGGCTGTGCCTAGGACTGCACATTTCTGGACTGA
>CAEGAG010239734.1:0-107998 GCA_903067065.1 Brachyrhaphis terrabensis | reverse complement strand
GAGATCCTTTCTCTTTCCCATATTGCTTGAAACCTGTGGCCTGCTCAATAATGTGGAACATCCTTCTTAAGTAGATTTTCTTTTAATTGAGTTCACCAGACAAACTGATCAACCAGCTCTCTGAAATTAATTATAGTGATTCAAAGAGCCCTGACACACAATACCATCTATAAATTTAATAGCACAACAAAAAATTAAATTTTTATGACACTTAAATCCAATTTGCATAATAATTTGGAACACAGTGTTAAGCTCTACATTCTGTTAAAACAGAATATTATGAATTAAACCATCTTCAACAATGGTTCTCTCCTATTGTGCTCTGTTAGTGTTTTTGTTTTACTTTCTCTTATGCCACAAGTACCACAACCTTTCAGAAGACAGTAGATATGAAATGCTAACTACCTGCCACAATTAGTTATGTTTAGGAATCTGATGTTTTTCTTTTCTGCTCTAGGTTACAAGCATATGAACAGTTATGAATACATTTCTTAGAAATTAATGCATAAAGCCTTTATTTGCCACACTGCTTAGATGCAACTATCAGCTTGCCAGGGCTTAAATAGATGCAAAAACCTTGTATTGCAAATGTTTTGCAAGTGACCAAGCAATCCTATAGTGCATGTGCCTGAGGGTCTGTCTGTGACTAATGTGTTAAGTTTGTAATTGCAATAAAGCTTTAGACTCCGCAGCTGGAGGTCACAATCTCTTTAATCTTCAATTAAATAATTCATTTCAGTGGTGGTTTCTCCATACTATCGCCCTTGTCCTCTCTGCAGGATTCCTGCGTTGTTGCACAGAAAATACATGCAAGACGACATCTTCTACAACCCCCAGCCTAGACATCCTCCAACATTATGAGAAGCAGCTTGTCTTTAGCTTCCATGTGGCAGAAAGAATTTACATCAGTGACCACATAACATGCAATGGCATTTAGTGTCCCCACAGCTCAGTGGTGGACGCCACTGGCTCTGTGATGTACGTTCAATGCCTCTGCTGAGGATGATGTGAGGTGACAGTGTATTTGGTCAGGATTGGTGTGACATGCACTCTGTGAGCAGGAAAGCATTCTTGAAGAAGCAGCCAGAAATAATATTTCCACTGTGCCATGCACCTGAGGATAAGGCTGAAAACTTTTCTTTTGGATAAACACGACACATCAGATCAGCACTACAGGGGACAATACGTTTTGGTTTGAGAAGAAATATAAAAAGGGAAAGATTAGCAAATCATTACAGATTAGATCTATGAAAACAATCACAGACTGGGGCATAATTGTATTCTCTGACAAGCTTCTAAAACAGCTGTTCTGCAGTAGTTATTTTCATGAGATCAGATGGAAATGAATCACTTTTCACGCTGCGAGGAAGTGTTTAACATCTAACTCATGCAATCTCCAAATCGCGACCTGGTAGAAGCTCATGAAGGCATGCGTCTTCTAAGTGGAAAATACAATAATACTTTCAACATCTTTTGATTATATCTTATTGTATTTTATCTGCATGTGAGAAGGAAATTAAATTAAGTGTTTCTGCTAGAAAAAAAACCCAAACCGGTAAAATCAATCTTGTCTGGATTAGACAGGGAGTCAGAGCTTAACAGTGAAGAAGTTGATTCATAATTTACCTGAAGAGTTCAAAACATGTGCTTACTCGCCTTAAATACATGTGTGTATCAGCTCATAAATAAGTTAGACAACCCACTCAGGATGTTGAGATTTAGACACAGAAGTCTTCTGTGTTGCACTAACTGCTACACTTGTGTCCATTTGTTATCTACTGAGGCACAAAACAGGAATTCATTTATCTCTTTTTTTTTGTTTAGTGGTCTGGACAACATCAGCTGGAATCGACTCGGCTCAAGATGATCTATTAATCATACACATGCTTTCTCTCTGGAATAAATTGGGGGTATCAATATGAATTTGTGCGCACACCTATATTCCCTTCTTTTCCAATAGGTGGGTCACAAAACTTATTAAGGGTGTAGTTATTGCTGTGAGCATTCAGCTGAAACTACCTGAACAACCATCTGTGACCCTACAAGGAAAAAAACAGCCAAACTAGAAATCCTTTGCAGTTGGTTTTCAGAACGCACACAAGGAAGGCTGCTGCCTCTCACACAATATACAGTACACGAGGTCGGTTACTTACCTGCGTCTTTGTGATCAAAGCCCTGGCTGGTCAAAACGAAGAGGAAATCCTGACAAGTCTCCTGATCCAACAGGGTGCTGTTGTGCAGGCAGAGGTCAACAATTAGGGTCACAGCTTTCTGACAGACCATGTCATACTCCTCCTGGTCAGAACTCATGCTCCCAGCTGCATCCTCAGACGCGTGTGCTCATCCAAGGGGACTAGCGCACACACCCCCACACAGACATCCAAACACAAAAGCACACACGCTGCAGCCCTGCATCAAGATAAATGCAACTTGTCTCCATCCACGGCTGATTCTTCTCCTTCATCTACGCTCTCTCTCATCAGGGTTTACACACAGATACACTCAAGTGTGCTTGTGCATGAGTGGGTTGTTTGTGCTATTCACCAGTAGTGCTTACACTGTTTGCAGACATGAATCACATTTGTCCCCAGGTGATGTAAGGATAGAATTATTGCATCATATTTTAATGAAGCAACTCACTTGAACCATAAAAATCACAGGAAAGACTTGATACGTTTGCAAATGTCAATCCTTTCACCCTTACCGGCCTGTGCAAAAACTAAAAAAAAACAAAAAAAAAACACCCACGATAATGTCCACTTGTTTTTCACGGGTCGCCTGACATGACGGGTCTCTGGAGTTCAGAGCGTCTCATGTGATAAATTTCCCCAGAGATGAACCACCTGTGACTGCTGGGTCTCCCTGTCCCCTCCGACAGAGCTTCAGATGCGATCTCTGTTTACAGCATGTACTGATGGTGTTTGAATTGGTTGTGTGACAAAGATGATGGCAACAGAAGAAGGTATAAGAGAAGGCTGTGTGTTCCTTAGCAGCGTTTATGTGCACTTTTGCTGCTGGTATAAAAAAGGTACAATAAAAAGAGAGAGGAAAATGGATGTGTATTCATAAATCCAAACGATTAATGGGTGCCAATGATGCACACTAAAACAATAACGGCATACATCGTGATAGACAAGTGATCAAAACAATAGAAAATATGTCTGATACAATGTTGATCATTCCACTGGACTCCAATCCAGAACCACACAGCCTTCTGGGGGATGTAGGCAGAGGTGTTTAATTACTGCCAGTTGTCACTTATTAAGCACCGGCTGGTTTTGGTACTATATAAACACCAGTAGGTGGCACTTTTAATGATTATTAGGAGTCAGGTGCCACTGGAAATCTCCCCATTATTATTGGAAACAGCTGTCCATATGCTTGCTGCTATAACGTGAAAGGTGGGTGGGGAACATAGTGCTGCATTTAAAGGACGTGAAGCTCATAAAAGAGCAGTGCAGGTACAAAATATACGCCTAAAGAAAAAAGTTGTCTATGCAGATGCAGTTTTTATTTTATTTTATTTTATTTGCTTTATTTAACCAGATAACCCAGTTGAGATCTGGATCTCATTTTCAAGAGGGACCTTGGCAGAAGTCTGCAATACACAGCAACCTGGTTACAAAATAAAACCAATTAATACATATGCACAAGTGTAAAACAATAGAAAAACAATTATTTACCTTTTTAAAACAGTTAAAAAGATAAATGATGAAGCAAAAAGCATTTCTGTGCCCCAAACTCCATCTCAAACAACAGAGCAAATGCAGAACCAGAGAACCTTAGGAAGTACAATGATTATGGAGAAAAAGAAATGGGTTGCATTTATTGTGGAAGTAATAAATTGTTCAGCACAGACAGATAGTAGAAAGCACAGAGCGAATTAAAATTATAATTAAAGCAGCAGAAAAACACCTTGAGATGGAAGACTTGTCTTTTGAGTCAATCAGTGCAGTTTTAACAACTGGGATAAATGAAAGTCAACAGTCCAGTAATGGTGAAATTTGGTGGTTTTATCCATATAACAGTGGAATGCAAGAAGCTTAATTGCTAATGGCCAAGAGTTAAAATTTTTTATTGAAAGACAGAATGCTAAACCAAATATAGTCTGTATTCAAGAAACCTGGCTAAAACCATCACTTGATTTTATTCTTAATTGATATATAGCACTACGTAAAGATAGAAATCCAAATGTAGGAGGAGGAGCTCTCTATTTCCCGCAAACTAGGATTTATAAAAGAAAGGTGCGCAGCTACATGCGTGCGCACGGCTTTATGCATCCGAGTTTTTTTGTGCACCGCACTTTTCTAAATTTTTTCGTACGCCACGTTTTAGTGTGAAAACTGCACACTCTTTTATGCATGAGGTCCCAGGTGTGTAAAATAATACTTTGAAGTTGCTGATATGTCAGCAAATGCGGGGAACAACTTTATGTGTCCTCATGGTCTGAGGCACAACTAGTCTAAACAGGGAAAGCTGTTGTCATATGTGGTAGCTACCTCTTCCTGGTGTTTTTCATTTAGTTTGTTTTTCAATGGATTCGGTTGCAACAAAAATGTTTGATTTTCATTGGTCAAGTGTATATCACTTTTTTCAGCTTCAAGTTAATTCATTGACCATTGTGGGTTTGTCGTTCGTTAACACAAAGGTACCAACAAATTTGTCCACGTGTGTCTATCCAGGCAGTGAAATACTATTGTAAACAACTAGCTACTTTTTATATTTTTTGTTGCATCAGAAAGGTGCTGGAGTTATTTATGTGTTTCATTGGGCACAAAATTATTGGATTGATTGTAATTTTGCAGTGAAGATGCCCTAGTGTCTCGGGACTTTACCACTGGAGGTAATGGAGGATAAACACATCTCTAACTGTTGATATGAATGGTTTTTACTTTTACATGGAAATATTTTGAAGGGAAGCTGATAAAGATGGAAAAAATTTAACTGAATTTGAAAACGTTAACTAAGGAAGGTCTGTATTCCTTTAAAGTGCATCTGAACATATCTTTTGACTTTATGTTGTAAACTGTGATGAATACTACCTATGGAAAAGTATCACGTCTATGTAATTACAAAAACTATACTGAGCTTAGCCAGCCGCAGTTTGACTACATCCATAATTTGATTAACTGGGATGTAAATACTTTGGTGTCCATGTGAGTGGGCTACTCCTGATAAATTGCTTAGATAATGGAGAGCTTATTAGAGTCCCCTTCCTGTCTTCCTAGAGGTTAGATGTGGGGTCTGCTGTGCTTCCTGTCACTGTTAGATTTGATCTACTCTTCTTGGCGTATCCTAACAAGCGGCTAATGGATTGTTTCTGACTGTGGCTTTTCAAAAGAGTCATTTGCAGAACTTCTTCTGATGCCACTAATACAAATTCCAATCATCAGTACTGCTGTGCTGTCTGGTCGATACACAAGGGTTCACAAAGTGTGTTCACAAATCTATAGATGACAACAAATGATGCAGTTATTTAGCCGATAAATAACTGAAATTATTTAAAAAGGAAAATGGGGGCAAACTGGGTAAAAACACTACATACAAGTTTTTAAATATATTTCCATAAGACTTTTAATTTCTAATGTTGTTTGTGCTCTTATCCTAAAGATAATGCAATAAATTTACAGAGGTTATCAAAGGTCTGCCAACTTCCACACATTACCTAAATTATTCATTTGTGCTGCTAGTTTTTCTGTGCTACCGTAATTGTAAAGATATCAAGGTCATCTAAAGGTGTGTGAGTGTTACTTGAAAATACTACAAATAATCCTTTGTTGGTTAATACATTATTAACATATTATTAACCAACAAAGGAGGTCATTTGTAGAAAGTGTTCTCACTTTTTTGCAGGTTTACTCTGCTTTACTAGTTAGATTTTAGAGGTAAGCTGTGACCTAAGCTCTGGTTAAGGTTAGGATAAGAAATAGACTAGTACTGGTTAGGCTTAGGGAAAATGCCTGGTTTAGGCATTAATTCAGTTAATAAAATGAAGTCAATACAAAGTCCTCAGTTTGTATAGAGGTACAAGGACGTGCGTGTGTTGGAGAGAAAATCCACAATAAATTCAAACATTTCCACCCAGTTCCTGTTTTTAAAAACATCAAAGTCGGTTGCTGTGTTATCATTCCACCCTGGAAAAAAACAATTAAGCTTAATTACTAAACCCTCCAAGTAATCATCACTTGCATTACTTTTATTACTTTTTTAAAGTAATCAAAGTAGCGTGTCTTCCATTACTCTGGCACAGCTGTGAAATAACCTGCCTTGTAAATGGATAATGTACCATCACCAAGAAAACCTTCCAATTTCCTTCTTCTTATCAACTTCAGTTAGAATCTTATCTACACATTACAGTTTGAGTTATACTTCAATACACAGGTATAAGTGAACTATATATTATACAGATAGAAATCAGTAACGGAAGAATGTTGCTGAATATCACGGTTAGCGCCACACAGTTAAAGTGAGGTGTAAAGTGTGTAAGACGACCACCGTGGCTAAGTTTAAAAGAATAAAACATTGATTAAACAGCTTAGATCTACCTACAAAGAACATTTTATCATCCAAGTTAATTATTCACTAGGCCCAGTGCTGTCTCTCTTATAAAAGTGTTTTCCATTTCTAAATAATTTAGCACATAGAAAAGTACTGAGAAGAAAACAAATAAGTATCCCCCTGCTTGATAATGGTGAACAAATGCGGTAATCAACATGACTGCTGAGGGAGCTGGTTTTAAATGGTAGGACTAATAATCCAACAGATTTAAAACTCGCTGATCTCATAAGGAATTCAGCCTATAAGCTACAACTAAATGAGGAATGCCAGAATGACCGCACAGGCACTTTTACAGCAGGTGGAATGAAAGAGCAGGAGCATATAGAATTTCAGTTTGATATGCAAATCCTTCTCATCTTTAGGGATGGCAGCCCAGTGGCCGCAGACGCTGAACTTGATTCATCGTGTCGGATGCATGACAAACTGCTGGCTCACTCAAAGTTATGCTAATCATCATGAGTTGGACTTGTCCTGCAGGCCACGGTTGCAAAATCTCTGCAGTAGTTTGTTCTAGGCTGTGTTCAAGTTTTAGCTTAAGAACTGCTAATCAGCAGTGCTGCAGAGGAACTACCTAATTGGAACTACCCTTAGTTTGTAGTTAATTGGAATCGGCTTTAAATGATCAAAGAGGACTTGGATCAAGTTTTTACCTGCAAATAATATATGAATGAATAGATAAGCAAATGAATGGGATTAACGCAATAGAATACTCTTCTCCCATTTTAAGGCCGCCACCGTATTAGCTTAATTAAATGACACTTATTTTCTTTTTACAATTTGGTATATACAGTAGAGAATAGTAAGGCTGTAACTAATGATTCTTTTGGTAATCAATTATTCTGACAATTGATTTAATTGGATAAAACATTGAACTTGGTGAAGCTAAAACTATGCAACTTGAGTTCTGGATAGCACACATTTACAGGCAAAGGTTTTTATCTAAA
Source organism: Brachyrhaphis terrabensis (assembly GCA_903067065.1). Taxonomy (NCBI): domain Eukaryota; kingdom Metazoa; phylum Chordata; class Actinopteri; order Cyprinodontiformes; family Poeciliidae; genus Brachyrhaphis; species Brachyrhaphis terrabensis. The sequence goes on along the minus strand of CAEGAG010239734.1, from coordinate 100,496 downwards.
TATTTTTGTACAGTTTAAATAGATTTGGTTAAATTACTGCTCTGAATATATATATTTTTTTGACAAATTGACTTTTTTTTGATTCTCTATAGTCTAGGTAATGATTAAACAATTATTAATTCACTTGACTCCAATTAATCATTTCAGTCCTACAGAATACATCAACTGTAATGCAGGTTGGATCAGCATTATAATTTTTTTTGTCCAAGGGGTATACATTCACACGTGCATATATTCTTGAAGTGATGCATTTAATTAAACTCCTGTTAACTAGCACAAGATTCCAGAGGGATCTGTACGTACTGCCATGAATATCAAAGCCTTTTCCCGAGTCTGAAGATTGGCATAATATAATTAAAGGTCCCAGAAAAATATCTTTTAAAAAATGGATAAATAAAAGTAAGTGGACGTTTTTCGTTTTCTTTTAATCTTATTCTGGTACTAGCATTCAATTTCCAAGCAAGTAATCTAAAGATGTTTCAATCTTTCATTTTAAGGTAAAACTAACAAGTTACATTAGCCTGACTCTCATTTAATGACCTTTGGATATAGGCACCAGCTCCCCTGTGACCCTGCATGGACAAGTAGGTGAAGACATTGGATGGCAGAGAATCTACACCAGAGACCTATTCTCTGCTTAATACAAATTCTTTTGACCAAAAAATCAATTACCCAATAAATCAAACAAGGGCTTTGCAGTTTTACCAGAGTACTTCCTTTAAATCTTAACTTTTTAAGAATGACAGAAACGACATCCCAATGTAGTTTTGTCTCGCCATGTATTCTTAACGTATCGTTACACCACAAATGTCTAGAAGTCATTATTTTTTGTAGCTGCTTCGGTACAATAGTTGACAATCTAAACGTCTGAGACAGAAAGAGATCTATGTTGTCTCTCCGGCTCCTGCAGCTCATTTCCCGTTTTGAAAGCAGAGAAGCCATTATACAGCCTGCCACACTGTTTCCATATTAAGTACGGGTTGCTGCCACTCACAGCAACACAAGCAACATGTGGGGGCAGCCTGCCGACGAGCCCTTCGATTCATCTTCACTGACAGCTTCCACATTCACCTTATTGAGCTACATGAAAAGGTTCTCAGGCCAGCTTTGGTGTTTGGAAAGAGTCTGCTTGTTTGTGTCCTCGCTCATGAGGAAAGAAATCTGACATCCACTGCTGACTTCATATACAGATCACTTACCAAGGTGCTCAATTCACCACTGATCTACTGGGAGAGGCTGCTTTACACTGTTTGGCAACTCATTAGTGAAATGACAGCTTGAATTAGAGACGTGCGCTCCTTTGAGAGACTTTAAAGCTTTAGCGGGTTGTATTTTTAATAAAATCTGTTGCTGTTTAATTAGATCAGTGTGTGTCTTTTCTGGACTCTTCAGGCAGCCTTCTATACAAACAAGGCTTAACTGTTTGTGTGGCCTGATGGGTAAAACTGCGCACAATTTTGAAGTCTGTCAACATGAAAAGAAATCAAAGGTTTAATGAAAATGCCCAGTTTTAGTACAGTAAATACAGCAGCTCCTCAGGTGTGTGCAGAGTGTTTGTCTTCAGATCTGAGAGTAAATGAAGGCAGAGAGGATCAATGATGTCTTTGATCTATTCTCTCAAGAGACAGGCGTCGTAGAAGGGGTTTCTTTTTAAGAAGCACTTTAATGTTTTATGTTGGGTTTCCGTTTGAATCCTCCCAGCTGATTGTTTAAAGGAAGAGTGTGTAAAATCAACTTATTTTATTCCCTTATCAAAAGCAAAGCTGGAGTATTGCTTTGATTCATTCCTGCATGTTTGAGAAGTCTTTGAATCTCCTGATTCCTCTCCCTGTGGTCCGCCAGACTAGCAGCAGCAATTAGCAAACATATGGTGGAACTGCAAGACTCCTGAGCTTATCCAAAGAACTACTTCTCAGTCCAACAACACTCCAAAGAACGGCTGTAAACAGCTTAGTGAAGAAACACTGTGATGACGTGCTGAAGGCGCGAGTGTCGGAAAGAGTAGAAACTTCTTAAAGAGACAGAGGCTCATTTTCCAGGTGTCCAGTTGAGAAGTCAAATTTCTGTTGTGTTTGATATATATGGTATTTTTATAACAACTGTAGGTAACAGTTGATTGTGCTGTAAAATGGCACAATGTATTGGGGGAAAAATATATAATACTGCTGCTTTGAGAGTTTAAATTGTCACAATGTGCAATAAATCATCAACTTTCCTCGCCTTAAAGCAAACTATTTTTCATTTACTTTGAAAGCTCAGTAAATAATTTAACAAAATGTTATATATTTAGATGCCATAAAAGATTGATCAGTTCTATGAAAATATCGCAAATATGATGAAATCTTCACACAAGTTACTAAATAAGATAAATTGTTCATAGGCCCAATGATCGAAGTAGTGCTGTACAGTCACTTTCTCCATGCAGAGAGCTGGGAGGCATTTAAAATGAATCAGCCTATAGGATTTCATTATAAGTTTCATAGCTGGAGGTGTAGAAGCTGCTCGTCTGGGAAGAACTCAGGGAGCCGAGGGGATAAAAGAGCAATGAAAGGATCTTCATTGTGAATCAACCCTGCAGACTGGTGTCCGGCCAACCTTTTACTATCAGGCTGTGAGTTGAAGCTGTTAAGGAGGCTGCCAGACGGATTCAGCAGGACGGTTTGAATTATTCCAGTTGTAATGAAGGACATATTAATGGTAATTAAGGTACCTAAAGGAGTGAATGAATTGATGGAATAATTAATGGAGGTTTAGCTGTGAGATTGCAATTTTTCTGAGAGGCAAGGATGTAAAGTTTGTGTGTTCTGGCAGACGTTGTCCGATCTCATCTGACCAGAACATCTCCCGTATGTTTTCTACGTCTCCCTCATGGCTTGTATCTCATTTAAAGGAACTTCTTTTGATTTTCTTTCAACAATGTTTTTTTGTTTGTTTGTTTGCCTTTCTAGACCAACTACAACTGTAACTGTTCTACTCTTGGCTTGACTCCATCTAGTGCTGATTGTTTTCACTTGGGTCACCAGAAGGGCGCCACATTTACAGATGACTTATTTATTTTTCAGCAGGTAAAATTTCAAAGACAAATTTTTTTTTCAGATGAAGTTTTTTGCAGGTAAATGTAAAGTAAAACAATTTGATAATTGCACAACCTAAAACTTCAGTGTCTAAAAAAATGTCTAGTTCTAATGAGACTATATTTCTTTCATACTCCTCCTCGGCTCCAAACTAATCATCTCCAACCAGTAAGACCCACCTCAAATCTCACTCTCGGCAATATTCATTCTTGTTATTCCTCCTGCTAAGCCTCTTTCTCACAGTGATTCCACTCCTCCACATTAAAAGGAAACCCTCTGGGTCACATGTCCTACCACTTCCAGAATTGCAATAAACCTGTTAAACTTTTACCTTTGTTTCTTAAAAGTTTATACATACATGGATCAGAAAGTTCGTCAACAGCTATGACGATTTCTTTTTTTTCCTGCATAAATCCATATATATCAGGGATAAGTTGTAAGTTTAATTAATTTAAATAAGATGCATTTTACATGAGCTAATGTGATAAAATAAATGTTGCAGTACAGTACTGTTAGAATAGAATAGAATAGAATTCAACTTTATTGTCATTGCACTGTCACAAGTACAAGCAACGAAATGCCAGTGTCCTTCATTATTGTCTGGTATTACCAGAGAAGAACAAGAAGGAAGAATCATGAGGCGATGCTTGGATCTGCAAAAAATTAAAATGTAGAAACTTCATCAAGAATATCAATATGGCCAGAAATCCATCATTCATCATTTGCTGCATGTCTCCACTCTGATTTACAATCAAATCAAAAGTTTATCAGCAACACAAATAGAAGCAGTTTGATTGTAGTAAATATCATCATTAAAAGGTTTAAATGAATAGAGGGAAAAATCCATATTTTTATTACATTAGTCTGCAGATTGTGGGGTCATTTGAAACGTAATTGAACAATTACTTGTGAGAAATTGTTTTTCAAGGACATATCCTAGATGACATTGTGAATTTTTATGCTCACATTTGAAAATCAAATTTTATTTATGTTTTTTAAAAAAGCTGAAAATAATTACCAGTATATATGAATATAAATAAATTTCAGTAAAATAAAAAGATTACAAGAAAAGTTGGTCAATTTGTCTGGTAACCCCAAAATCTCAGAACATAGTTCCTGGAGTTAGTTGTTTCTGCTGTGATACGTCTGTTAGTAATTTAAAACAGTCCCATCTTTGTATTGACCAGGTGCAGGAAGACGGGGAACGGAGATGACAAATTAAATGAGCTTGTTTTCATTCCACAGCAGGAAATGTGATCCAGTCGCCACGGCAACCAAGCCCAGGGGTTTCAGGAATACTCGAGAAATTAAAAACAAGACGTTATATAAGGAAAATGAAAACAAAAAAAAAATGATTGAGTGTGTCAGAAGTGTGTGCGTTTCGATGTCACTGTCGCCGGATTAAACTGGTTGTTGCTTATGAGTTTATAATGTTATTAAACAAACGCTGCGACAGCTTGAGAGAAACTTTTATTGGATGAATTCTCCATGAAAATAGAGCAGTAATATAGATTTTTTTTTTCTTTTTCAGTTGAAAAGACGGTGGTGTAATCTAATTGGTTGTGGACCCTTTCAAGCTTAGAGTACAAGAACAAACATAATTTGGATATCCAGCAGAACTCATACTGCGCTACAACATGGCCAGGACAATTTTGTTTATCTGTGATAAACAAAATTGTTTTATTATCTTTATTTATTTATTTATTTATTTATTTATTTATTTATTTTATTTATTGTTATCTGTTAAAAAACAGATAATTTTCACCTTCAATTATCTGTGAAGGTGCCAAAGCCTCGTAGTTCTTTCTGACCCTTCTTACCTGATAGATTCTCCCTCCGCTCAGCTCACCGAGCATGAAATCATTCAGGCAGAATGACAGGGTGTTTGGCTGGTGAGCAGGAGCCCAAGATTTGTTTCTCTGTAGATAAACGTTGTTGACTGTTGAACTCTGCGATTAGGGGGTGCAAAGAGGCTCAGCAATTCTCCTAATCGAGGACCCAGTTATCTCTGTGGAGAAATATTAACTATTTTGTTGCTGGTGAAATATTACAAACAAGTTGAAATAATATTTTTGAAGGAGTCCCTGCCTGACCAAAAGCAAATTATCGCATAACAGCTATTTTTTCCCCCTGGGTACAGATATTTACAGTAAATGTGAGTGGATCAATCCAAAATATTGATATCAGTATCGGATCGATACTACAGTGGTAAGATTGATACTTTAGTTTCAGATTCACACTTTTAATTTTATTTTATTTTGAAGTTTCTCAATTCTACCACAAGAGATTTTTTCAATTTGCTCTTAAATGATACTTTTTTGCAATTTTAGGAAAAATGCACACAAATCATGTTAATACTTTGTTGACCAAATTCTATGCTTAAATGAAATGTTTCTTTTTTTTTTTTTTGATATATCAGCACTCCATGTCGTATTTTACGTGTGTTTTTTAAATACTTGTTGATGAACTTGTAAGCTAACTCTGCATTGGGCCAAACGCAACCAGGCAATTGTTGCCAGCGTCCTTTATTATTCTAGCCTGTTATTATGAGATCAAAGCCAAACAGATGACCTGTCATTGGACAAAATTAAGGGAACGGGGCATGTTTCCCCAAAACATCTATTAAAATTAAACTCCCACTCAAACAGTGGCAACAAAGAGACTGTGATTATGATCAAGAGCAGAAATGAAACAAGGATGTTTGCTCTGAGGAGATGCTATGTAGATGAGATTTTTGTCAACAACTTTTTACTGATGAACCACAAGGGCAACTGAAAGTTATTACTATCCCACAAGCTAAAGTCACTCCTTGAACCCATTCCTTTTTTTCCTGCAGTGTGTGATTCTCTCAGCCTCTGCAGCAAAATGTGCATTCTATTGGGAATGATCACCAGCAGCACAGCACCGTGCTTTCTGGAAATGATGTTAGTAAACTAGAAGCTGCTGCTGATGTGTTGCACAGAGATAAGGTCAGAAAGCAAACAATATAAATCATGAGAAGTTATTAAAGGAGAGCACTGTCAATTGTCTTAAAAAGATGAAGCTTTTATGGCTTAGATTCAAATGAGACTCTGCACAGAGTGCACCTGTGGTACTAATGCACAGCTGCCATTAAAAATGTCATACTGTATTTAGCGTGTGTATTGGTCTGGACTCCAGATGTGGGGTTCTCAGCCTATTAGATTTTATGATAACATTTCAGAAACTATCCAACACTAATTCAGCACAAGGATTGCTGCTAAAAAAGGAAGGGGCAGATGCACAAGGTTATCAGTAGATGCAAAATCAGAATCTGGGTGTGATCCCAGTTCTGAAAGTAGATGCAATGACAGATATACTCAGAAAATAGCTAAATAAAAACTCTGTGCTGCCCACATTTAAATAAAACATCATTCATGAAGCGCGGGTAGAAGTCAACTGTATTTATGTGCAATATATTTATATATACACAAACCAGAGCAAATTCACTGTCCAAAACCCAATCTGTATGTTTTATTCATATGGTGCCAATAAGGGATGGAAATTACTTTTGTGCAACAAAAGAAAAAGAAATGAGCAACATGTTGTGCTGCTGGCATTACAAGAAAGAAAAAAGGTTTTCGGGAATTAGGTTTGTCCTCCATCAAGGTCTACCTTATGTTTTGCTCACACTATTTGCTTTATTTCTGCTCAGGATTTGCATTTAACATATGCAAATCTGGAGCAATTTGTATCAATGTTTATCAACCACAAACACAATGGATGCTAAAAATGCAGGGAAAAAAAAGTTTTTCCTTTTCATTACAAATAATCCTCCTGGTCCTTTAACATTTTTTTCTTTTTTTGCTTAACTTTAGCGGTATTGTTGCATATTCTGCTCTTGCTGACTCAATTTTAAAATGTTCAACTCGACTACTATTACAATATCATTTAAATTTTTATTTTGTTTCCATTCTCTGGTGTTATTATTATTAGCTAATTTCAGGTTTTGTTTTCCACTCATATTTTTATGTATTATAAATCTAACAATTTGCATATATAGGATTTAAAAAGAAAACTTTCTGCTTGTTATTTTTTATTTTGCTTTCCTAAGAGAGGCTTTACTGGCTATGACTGACATTGAAAGAGGGGATAAAAAAAGAAACGTGAATAGTTATTTATGCTGACAAGTGAATTTAAGTATGCGAAAACTATTTCAATGCATAATACTTTCATGGCAATCATTCAAAGGCAATTTTTTCCCAAGGGACACAGGCAGAGGACAAAATGAAGAAACTTGCATGAGAGGACCAGGCACTGACCTGACCTGGTGTTGCTAAAAACTTTCAGACCAGCATCTGACCGGAAGAATAATGCTATAATAGTTTGCCAAAGTCAAATTACATTTATTTAATATATCCTGCTCAGAATTTAAAACAGGGAACATCACTGAACGGGAAACGTCAGTTAGGAACATGGAGGGATTAGTGGCGACAGTCATACAGTAGTGTCAATTTATACAACACTGAAATTAATTGAAGAGGAGTTGTTTTTACTTTCACCTCTCTGCAATTTTATTATTTAGCAGTTTTAGTCATTTTTGCCAAATCTGTAGCAACAGATTCCTTTAAAGTGCAGAGCCTTGGATGACGCTCTAATTGAATGCTCAAGAACAGAAACAGGACAAAGCATGACATCTAAACCACAACATTTAAACCCAGTGCATACACACATACAGGAGGGTACCGCAAACACCAGATTTGTTCAACATCTTGCTGAGAATGCCTCCAGGTGGACTCAACATGGTGCGACAGGTGGACATGCTTTTGTGAATCTTTGCTGCAGAGAAGAACATCAAAGCTTGTTCAAGGCCAACTAGAGTGAGACATGAACCTCTCCCCAACACACTCGGCCACATCCAAACTTGTGCACAGACAAAATCAGTCAAAAAGAAGTCACGCTAACCAGAAGCATCAATTCTGCTACAGAAAATCCTGTAAAACAGTTGCACCTATACCCATAAACGGATGCAGCTCGAGTTTTTTACTTCTATTTTGTGCATTCTGGTAATTCTGACTTTAAAGTTTCTTTAATAAAGTAGCAAAAGACAAAGAAGGCTGAAAAACTGAGATACAGTATTAAAATAAAAGAAAACAAGTCAAATTAAAATGTGAAAATATACAACAGAAAGACATTACATAAACATGGCCACAGGCAGGAAGTACCTTTTATGTTCAGTTGAGCATGTTCTGCATTAGTCTCTTGTTAAATATGGAGGATATAATTCATGACAATAAGGAGATTTGACAACATGCTTCCCTCCTCTGTTTGATGCAGATTGGTCAGTTCCGCCCACATGAATAAGAAACTATTTTGAATACAATTATTTAGATTTTTGATGTCGTCCTCCCACAGGTTTTCACCCCAGCAGAGCCTCCAACAGAAAACAACACTGGTCACCAGAGTCTCATCCTGGGCTTGGAGCCGCACATGTAAAGGAGCTGCAGCGGGAGAAATGGGTCGCATTGTTTTCAAAAGAGTTGTAGAGGATCTGGTAAAGTCTATGCTTATAGATTTCCCCATATCTCTCACCTTCTGGCTGGAGGAGTGACAAGATTCCAATATTTTCTAAGATTTCTTGTTGAGACTGAAATAGATCAGCAGCATTGCAGGTTGCTGGCCTTTAAATCAGACATCAGTGGTGTGATCCATTCGTCTGACTCATGTTCCCTCATTAGATGCTGAAACCTTTTCTTTTAATTTTATTTCACCCTTTTCCAATTTTCATTTGCCTTTGTTTTGCCCACTCATTCTATGCAATTTTGGTTTCCTAATCTCTTTGATGACGCAAGGAAAGAGTGAAGAGGTGGAGTTTTTGGTTTTTCAAACCTAGATTTTTCTAGAGCATACTTGAAAAGAAGACGTGTTGCATTTGCAAATACACAGTCACACAAATTTTCATTATTGTAGTATTTATTTAAATGACCCAAAATATTGTCTGTCTCTTTGATGCATAATTTTTGAATATCCCTTAAAACAGCGACAGTTCTTATATATTTGATGCTCGTAAATGTGCTTTACACAGCAGTCTTTTGTTGTTATGTGATCTGCTTTTGAGCTGCTAATATCTACTTGCTCACCCTTCCAAAACGATTTATATACTTTTGCAAAAAGAAAAATACAAACTCTCATTCAATTTAACAAAAGCTGATTTTTGAATCTGTAGGGTTTGCATTATCTTTCTCTGTGCTTTAGCACAAACTATTTCTGCACAAACAATGTAACTTTCCTAAACCAGCAATTTTCCAGATTGACCACAATTGAACTATTTTGTGGTTTTGATTTGTAGAGGTCCACCCTGCGGTCGCCTTGGAGAACCATTAGGATGGCTGGATGACTGCGCTCAAGCCTGCCACCCTCAGTAGGGGGCAGCCTTTGTTTCTCCTAATAATCAGTTAAGGTCTTCTTCTGCCCACGACTACTCAGTTATCTCTGTCCGTAATAACACAGCTGCCTGAGAAATGTGGCAGGAGCCCCCTCGAACGTCAGCGCCTTTGGTGAAAACGAGCCAGAAGCTGCTCTTTGAAGACAGGCTGCGTGGAGCATACGACTCTTGAGCCCTCCCAGGGTTTAATGTCTTATTATTTTCCTCAGACAGAAACAAAATGAACAGTTTTGTCAGCGGGGACGCCGCTGTCTTTGTGTCACTTCCTTTAAACGCACAGCAAGGGGGGAGCAGGATGAGAAATGAGGGAAACTGTAGAAAGTCACTTTTGCGTCATTAGCTGGAATCTAACATCTGAGAGTGTTTTCATAGGATCAGTCATGTACTCAAGGCGAATTATATAGGAGAAAGGATCAGGATGCTCAAACGCAGAGCCAAATATAGAATCACCTCATTATTTCTTTTTTCAGTCACTGTAGCAAAGCAGGAGTGTCAGCATATCTGTAGCTCTCCTGCAACACATTGTCGGATTAAGACACTGTTCCCTTTAACCTGATTATTTACGTCAGTCACGGAACTCAAATAACCTGAATATAATCAGACATTCCAGTTTGGAAAAATAAAAACTAAAAATTAAATCGGGCAAATGAGATTTTTATTTATTTATTTTTTGACATGTGACTATAGAAGCACCTGGGACTTTCTAGACTTGTAAATGAGTTGACATACCTAACAACGTGACTAACTTTAATGTAAAAGTAAAAGTGTTTCATATTTTATGAGAAAATTACAGTTGCATCAATGAAGTATGTATACCAATTCTGAAGTGCCACCATTACAAATATAAAGCATTTTTTTTTAATTGCTTCATCCAACAGTCAAAAATGTCAATGTAATTTATTGGTATATTGTATGATAGACGAACAAAAAGTAGTAATTGTGAAGTGGAAGTAAACTGATTAATGGTTTTCAAAACTTTTAACATAAAACTTTAAAACACATGATGTGAATTTGTAATTAGATCACATATTAATTCTGAAATCAATAAATGAACTCCTAAAGAAGAAATTATTGATGAAGATTGATTATTGATGAAGAAATTACTTTCAAATCTGGTCAATAAAGTTTTTTGAAGAACATTAGTGAACAGATACCATCGTGAAGACCAAGTTACAGACCAGGCAGGTCAGAGATAAATATATGAAGAGGTTTAAAAGAGTATGGCACAACTTCACATGTACTGAGATTTAACCCTTCCACTTACACAAATGTGGTTAGAGAGGAATAATCAGAGAAGCACCAGAGAGGTCCAAGGACACTCTGGATGAGCTGCAGAGATTCACAGATCAGGAAAAACAGACCCAAAATATATAATCTTTCAGAGTATGTTTTTTTCTCTCTCTCTTTTGTTTATTTTGATATTAAACTTTATATGACAGTTTTCATATACAATGTCTAGTACTTGACATTTTTGGCATTATGTTCCTGTCACAACTTCTCATTTGCGATTCTTTTTCTTTTTAAATGAAATCACGAGAAAAATCAAAACAAACAAACCATAAACAAAAAAAGAACCGCATATAATAATTTGAACAAAAATTGGTACCAGAAAAAAAATACACATTTAACCTTGGAGATGGGAGGAACAAATATTTTTTTTATACAAAATCTGATCTTATTGGTTTGGTATAGTTCAATCATCCTTTCCACACTTTCTTAAATGTATTCAATTCAAGTCTACAGAAAGAAGTTAGCTTTCTGTAGATACTGTGCAACATAATCTTGCACAGTATCAATGGTATTGACTGTTTGTTTTTTGCATGCAAAACAGGGGTTAGCATCCTCCACTATGTTCATCTGTGTCTTTTTGTACCTGGTCACCTGTAGGCCATCCAGCACTCGTGCATAAAAAGTGTGACAGCATGATTAATTGTGCATAGTTCAGAGGCAAACCAAGCTGGCCAACGGATAAGTGAGGATTCCTCAGCAGTGGAAAAATAGTAACTGTTTAACGTGAAGAAGGGACTGTTACAATGATAAATGGAAGCACAGAAACATCCTGCTGATGTCTTTAAAACAAATTGTCTGGGATTTTAAAACAATATATTTTTCAGAAGGATAAATGGGTTTTAATCTTCCATATAGGCACTGTGATGGTGCCTGAAATAGAAGCATAAACTATCCCTGTCATATTCAATTTAAAAGAAAGAGAAAGGGTGATTTTTTTTGTGCAAAAGCACCAGTAAAATAGAGGATTTGTAAATTCCAACTATATTTCTCTTACTGTGAACTCAGCAAATTCAAATGTGCAAGCTGAGATGATTTCCCGAAGTACTGCCTCTGCTCATCTGCTGCGCATGATTGGATTAGACCGCAGATTATCATGTAGGCTGAGCGTAGTGGGCAAGCAGATAGACATGCCTTCAGAAGTTATTAATTACAACTCTGAAATGTTTCACCCCCACAGGATACTTTACGTAGGAAATGCCAGCAAATGCAGCAGAGCATAGCTGCTGTTGACATGGATGCAGAAAATGTGCTTGTAAGATCCTCAAAGTGCACAAAGCAACACATATCAATCATCTCCACCTCTGTCTCCGTCACACATTGCTGACAGCTTTTTATGATTTTCAATTTAGTTTGTGTCTGCAACTCAGTGAGCAGAATTGCTCAGCAAGCGTAAAGATGACATTCGAAAATTCACAGAAGAATAACCCTGAATGTGACATTTGGATCTTCCAATTTGGCTGTCATCGCTTTGTGGCGTGCAAACATGAACTTGATTAAAAGGGAGAATGAACACAGGAGAGTGGCCTCAATGTGTAGTTTAGCATTAACCGTGCTTTAAATGTGAGTCATGGAAATAATAGTGATGACCCCTGCTCACACAAGCACGCACACACACGACGTAGCAATGTCAGAATAAGAAAGGCTGTTTACAGTTGGCATCACTGCATGAGCAGAATGAAACATGTAGCTGCCCTGCAAGAAAGATTTTATTGAAAATAAATAGAAAACATGATATTTCCCTATGCCTGAACAATGGGGACATGTGGTTGAAAAATGAAAGGAAGTCTATTGAAGTTTAAATCAAGTTAAAATGGGATTAGGGACTGATTATAGTCCTAAATTCTTAGTTTCAATCATTTTGGTAGGTCCCTTTGCTCAATGATCAAAGTTTTTCCCATTGTGTAAGAAAAAAATGAGAAATTACCAGCATTAGGATGTCAAATGACCAGAAAGTGATCCAATAAAATATTTAAACTTTTGAGTTGAGATATTGAGAGTCGAGTTCATCTTGTCTCATATTAAGTGCTATCTTCTAATGCTGTGGTTGAAACTGAGGGCCACTCTGCTTTGCTAAGACTGCTAATTGTATTTTCATTTTGTCTCCCAAAGGTCCAAGGAGAGTTCTCCAAAACATTTCTTATTTAGAATAAATCAATATTAATAATATCTGATGTACACTGATTTACTTTTACCTAAACCCTAACAAATGTTTCCACTATCTTTGACATGCTGCAGGCAATTAAATAGACAACTGTTAGCAAAAATTTAAATACCGTTTAAAAGAAGGTATACATTAAAAAGGCTTCAGATCTTTATTCGAGCCTTAAGAATTTGCTGAGTAAGCCTTTAGCTGCATCCTCCCAAGGAATACAATAAAGATGAGTTTCTTCAATATTCCATGCTGCTACATAATGTTTGGCTTTTTCCTCGACTCCCTGATCCACTAATAATACACACACTGATTCAGCAAACCCACCGAGTGTTATTATCGAGCCCTTCAGAGCCGTCACCCTGTGGAGAGGCACTGCTGTGCAGCAATAAATCTGGAATTCAATTAACCCAAGCACATCTTGACCTTTGATATTGTAAAACAACATAAGAGGGTAGTTATCACCGTGCGTTAGCATTAAGGAAAAACAACATAATACAGTACATGTCGCTGACAGTTTTGTGTTTAACTCCTTGTCAGCTGTGTGCCTCTTTTCGCTCAGTTTCTTTGAATCCGCTCATCTGTCTCTATTGATCAGTATTCCGTATCTCTTCCTGTCTCCGGGGAGATGTATTGACATTCAAAGCGGCAGTGTGTTATATCAATAATTTACACAGTGATTGTGTCGTTCCATCAGCATGCAACAGAAGATCACAACGACGAATATGCAAAAAGCATCAATGTTATTGTGTCCATTTGATTTATCGCTGTGCTAAAAGAGGGGGTACAAATCCAGTGTCTGCCTGCATTTAAGCCATCTACCGAAGCAATATATAAGATGATATTAAGCTAATTTACAGGCAGACGCATGATAAATGACTGATATCAGCCTCTTATATGATGCTGGCGAAAGTTAATGATCTACTAAAGAAAACTACCTCTAAAACATTTTCAGGCCGAGGACCACTTACCCTATTTAACAAACACTCATTGACCACCTAATTTGAAATTGCCCCACAATAACACAACATCTTAATATAAATAACATGACATAAAAAAAAAATCCTTACCACAACTGCTGTTATCCTCGAATAATGTTTTAGGGCTGTTTGTAATTTAGAAGCATATTAAAAGAAAAATAGGCTTGAGTTGCTTTGGCAAAAACATTTTGTATCATAATAGTGTTCAAAAACAAAAGTTCTGCAACTCACTAACAAACTTTCCACCGTTTTCTTTTCAGTGACACAGTCTTAATCCATTTAGCCATTATCATTTTTAAGCACAATCCTTTGGTAAGCTAACTGTAGGGTCGCACTTTGAACTCAGGTGATGGCAAATAAACGATTGGTTAGTTACATGCAGTACCTTGCCGACCACCAGGGGGCGCCCACGCACCACCACTGGTCCGGGGACCACAGTTTAAGAGTCTGGTTCAGAAGCTAGGTACCAGATTAAACATAGTTCTTTTGATGACTATGAAAGCATGGTATTAGGTAAATTGTAATACACACGCGGCGTTCCGGCCTCAGTTGTCATATCCATCCTATCTTGTAATTTTCAGTCCCACATTTTCCCGGTTCAGATGTTCAAACAAAGCTGTTTCCAGATTAATGCGCGCCGGGCGGGAGTCACGTGATGACATAATGACATCATCAGAACGTTGTATTAATCGCGAGTTTTCTATTAAATTGAATATATTGTATTTTTGGTTTCAGGTTTATTTCTTGCACGGGTTTACTTAAATTAGAAGTAATTTTTGTTTTTGTTTTGCGTTCTTGTGGGCGGAGTCTGTGATTATAAACGAGGGCTTTGCATAGAGTCTACAGCATTGGCCTATCATTTTTTTGTCCAAGTCAATAGAACCCTGTCGCACCTTACAACTAAGCTTATCTGTGCCATGGCCCCTCAAACAGCATTAGGTGCTATTCTGACCACTCTGCAAATCTACAGGCAATGCTACAAAATATGTAAAGAGACATTGACTTTCACATTATTTATTCTCACTTTTATTCTCTATTCAATAATTATTTAATTTGGTTAAATAAATGCTGCCTTATACCTTCTGGGTAGTTGGCCAGGAGTTATTGCTTTTTTTTTTTTTTTTTTTTTTTTTTTGTTGAAGCAGTGTCCTCCACATCAGGGCTACTGAATGGTTCCTTCAGTCTTTTTCTTGTCAGAAATTTTTCCTTCCTTGCTATGCTAGCTTGAGGAGCAAAGCAGTTTGATGAATTTGACATTTCATTAATTTTTTTAAACTATATTTCATGACAATAATTGAAAAAGTATGTTTTAGAGGGGTTTTTTTTTTGTCAGAACAAATATGTTTGAAGCCTTTTTTAATGTTGTTTGGATGCTGTGCTTCTGTAATGGTTTCTGCCGGAATATTTTAGCATCATTTGGGACACATTAGCACACCCATAGGAAAGCTACTCACATTGACTGAGCTTTCCAAAGCCCAAATATAGCCCTAAATTTATATGCAGAGAACCAACAACATTAAACAGTTTCGTATTCACAACGATTTTTGAAAAATGAAGGAATGCAATGTTCTGTGTTTCTCCAGGACATGTCTGCAAGAACACTTCCCAGTTTTCTGTGCTGTTTTTTTTATTACTTTAACAGAAGATAAAATTATAAAGTTAAAGTACCAGGGGTTATGCCACATGTTAAAAGCAGAGTTCTGTTTGTCATTTTACAGAAAAGACACATCTCTATGAAATGGATATTCAACTATCCACCAGTCAATCACAGATCAACACAGAGGTACACAATCCTCCAAAAGCCTAACAGGCTTGTGTTATGCTGGAGTGAGCTTGCATACCTGGAGAGTACTCACTCTTGCATTGAAACATGCAAATACAATGCAGCAAGGCCCCATCTGGGATTCAGGCTCAGCACTTATTGGGCTTCAGAGCTAGTGATTTCACCACCTGATACTTCAGGTTTCCAACAATTTAGCAGCTAAGTTTATTAACATTTTTATGCATCCATTTCTCATTTGTATTATCTCCCTCTTTTCATTTTTAGAGTTGCTGGTGCATATTGGATCAAAGAAGAGCCAGGCAAACGTGAGCAAATCATCACTCCTGTACTGCCAATTTACAGTCTTCAGTTGACCCAACCTTTATGATTTTGGAAACAATAGAGAACCAGAAGCTACATATACTCAGGAAAAACCAAATGCATCAAGGTTTCAGCTTGATGCATTTGCAATAAATTTTAAAGGGCTTTAAACAAAACTGTAGACAAGGACAAAAATATCTTTTGGAGTAGAAATAAACTTCAATACTGATATTACTTAAATTATTAAGTCAAAACAAATTCACTTTAAGATTATTTTAAGAATTAAAGACCTAATGTCTGAGAAAAAGAATAAGAAAAGCTGGTCGATAGTTTTATCTTCAGTAG
This sequence comes from Brachyrhaphis terrabensis, assembly GCA_903067065.1. Lineage (NCBI taxonomy): Eukaryota > Metazoa > Chordata > Actinopteri > Cyprinodontiformes > Poeciliidae > Brachyrhaphis > Brachyrhaphis terrabensis. The sequence goes on along the minus strand of CAEGAG010239734.1, from coordinate 84,172 downwards.
ACTTGATTACTGTAATAGTGCATTTAATGCTCTGTCTAAAAATCAATCAAAACGCAGTTATAAAACCAGAAAAATAGATTTTATCTGCCTGGTCCTGTGGTAGCTGATTTCCTGTCCATCAGGTAACTTTTAAAATCTGCTGTTTGTTTACAATTCTGGAAACAATTTGGACTTTTTTTTTTTTTTTTCCCCACCAGGGGGCTTTTTGCGGGCTCTAGTGTCCCTTATTAGACAGTAGGCTGACAGGAAGGGGGTAAGGAGAGGGGGTAAGACATGCGGCAAATGCTGTCGGGTCTGGGAGTCGAACCCGCGATGGCCGAATTGAGGACCCAAGGCCTCCAAATGTGGGTCGCGCTAACCCCTACGCCACCACAGCACGCACCTGAATTTGGACTTTTAAAAGTCTGATGACAGCTCAGAATTTCCAGAGTTCAAACAATCTAATTCCAAGAAGCATAAAACTAAATCCTTCGTTACAGACTGTTTCACGTGGACAGTGCCTTCTTTGTTTTTACAATGTGTTGAGAGTCTTGTCTCCTTTAAAAAGCAGCTGTAAACATTTTTATTCAGATCTTTTTGAACATCATTGTGTCTGTTTTTATTTTTTATTTTTTTATTTTACTCATGGTTTTATTTTCAGACTGTTTTTGTGAAGCACTTTACCAGTGAAAGCTTTAGTCGAAAGTAGATATTTACAGACACTGCATAAAACGACACATATCCTTCGTGGGGGGGTTTTTCCATTGTTGGAAAAAAATTTACTGCCTTTTAAGTTTAGCATGATGGATTAGAAAATATTTCTGTTGACTAATTGCTGGATTAATGAGATCAAAGATTTTACTTCAAATACAGAAGCTTACTATGCCTATGCCTTTAACACAATTTGGGAAAACTCAGATGATGATGATGTCAGAGCCTTGTTTGTTGTGGCTTAGTGTGCAACATTTGAGTTAACCTGAGATAAATAGAGGTTCATCTGTGGACGTATTTTAAAATACCTGCTTCCTTGTGTGACCTTATGGAGAAATCATAAAGAATCTGTGAAGATGTCAGGAAGTGAACTGTGAACCTCCACGAATCTGGTTCATTGTTAAATATTATTTCCAGATGCGTGAAGATGCCACATTCATCTGTTCAAGCTATTATAAGCAAATATAAGCAACTCGGGAATGTCCAGGCTTCATAATGCTCATAAAGAAGATGGGTTCTGTGTCCAAGAGGTAAACATGTTTTGCTGTGAAATGTGCATATCAACCCCTCTACAAAAGCTGATAAGGAAGATTCATTATCCAGTTGTTTACAGACATGTAAGCAAAATGCCACTCAGCGAGGAAGGAGATATTAGCCCACGGGTCTGCAAACTGTGGCTTTGAAGCCCCAAGTGACTCTTTGGACCATTGACAATGGGCCTTCATAACTTCTGCTAAAAAGTCAAAGGAACCAGCTGATGTTTTAAATATAAAATCAAATCAAATTTTATTTGTTTAGCACCTTTCAGCAACAAGGCATTTCAAATGTTCATGATGTTTTACATCATAAAAACACAAAACTACAAAGTCATAGAACGCACAGTCAACAACATTTTGCACAAATATAGATATAACAAATGCAGATTTTTAAGAGATTTTCTTGTTTTCCTGCAATATTTGCATTGAATTTTTACCAAGAATGACAATAAAAGTGCCAGCAATAGACTTTTACATCTGATTTTCTTGCCATTAGGTTGGAATCTATGTATTTTTTTAACATAATGTTTCATCCCACAGAAGAAAAAAACAAACAAACAAAATTTGCAAAATTTTATTTTTGTCTTGATTTTAAAAATTAGAGAGAAAAACAACAAATTTCCTAAGGTAGATATTTACCTAATTTTAAATATATACCTGTTTTTCAAAAAGCCATTTGACATTTGTGGATCTAAATATGTTTTTTTTGGGTTTTTTTGCTTGTTTGAGAGCAAAATTGCTCTTTAGGTTATAAAAGTTTCGGAATAACAAGCCATATAACAATTTACAAAAACCTACATTTTTGGAGAAATGTTATGTAATCTTAATCTAAAATTTATTTTATAACAATAAAATGTATTGTTGCATTTGATAGAAAATGGGGAAGCTTGCAAGCTTGAGAAGAACATCCTAATCTGTTAAGTACAAGTGGAGCAGCATTATCTTGTGTGAATGTTTTGCTGTAGGAAAGACTGGTGCACTCACAAACGAATGACTTTATGAGGTGAATGTCTCAAGACCTGAGGAAGAAGAAACGAAAGGAAAAATTAGTCTTCTAAATGGACAACAACTCTATGCACACCACCAAATCAGTAAAATAAAACCCAGTGTTTTGGAGTATCCATCACACAGCCCTGATCTCAACCTCTTTTAGAAAATCTGTGGGCAGAGCTGAAAGGTCTAGATCTATAAACTTGATCCAGTTACTACACTAGTTCTGTAAGGCACAAAAAATAAATAATAAAAAAATAGAAAAGCAAAATGAATAGACAATTTTCACCAAATGCGAATGGAATTAAAGGTCTGAATCCCCCCTAGAAAAAAATAAAGTAATCTTGCTCATTATTATGGCATATTGCAAATAGAAATACTGTTAGTTATCCTAACCTAAGGAAATAAACTAAAACAAAAAGAGTTTATTTCAATTTAATACCAGATAGAAATGAATAAAGGTTGTCATCTTACTTGATGTAAATATATGGTTTCAACTCAATATTTATAAAATATGATTTAATGCAGAAAATCTTTGAGGTCAACATAACTGTGCTATGAAACAGAGAAGAGTTTTAAGAGAATTTTTGCAAGGTAGAGTTGGCGAATATTAGAAATGGCTCTGTGACTGTAGGGAATATAAAAGGCTGTTTCAGCAATACAGAAGTTGAATTATTTCCATCTCAACCCTACCTCTTAATCATTTACTTTTTTACCTTTTTTTTTAATCCAGACATTTTAACATGGGGATTACACCCACTTGAGATTCACTGTATGTCCATATCAGACTCTTTTAGTGTAGAGTGCCATTGATGTGGACTGAAATTTTTAAATGACCAACATCAACTACAATTTACTCTTTCATTGTTATTTAATGCATTTTGCATTACTTGAAGTAAATGTCTATTTTTTTTTTCTAGATGTATATTTTGAAGGTGTTAACTGTATTTTAGTAAAACAGAAAATCAACACATTTACAGGAGTTTGAGAGGAATGAGTGGCATATTTTTTGCATCAAGATGAAATACATTTAAAACAGACTATTTCCCACACAAATATGCTTTACTCAACTTCCAGAGCACAGTATTGTATAAAAACTGTATTTTAAATCCCAGTGTGCCACTGAGGTTTAGCTGCTGCATTTATACCTGGGCTAACATGAAGCAACATGTGCTTTATTTTAGCCCGGCAGATGTACTGCAAGTTAGAAAATGTCTCCATCTAGTGGCTGAACACGTTAAAAAAATGTTCTTCTCATTTTGAATAAGCCTCGTTCTCACCTCACATTACGATGCACAGTATAAGAGTCATGCACAAGGATGGTCACATCTCAGTGGGACAGTCACCTATTTTTTCAAAGATTTCTCATCATTTGTGTCCGGAAAGTGTGGTGGAAATTTGCATCTATCGCCAGAGAGAAATCACTGAACTCCCTTCTGTCTCTCCATCTGCACACAATTACATGCTATAAAATATTCCACAGAATGCAGAGATATTTCCCAGAGGAAACATTACTCTATACCTTACTAAGCTACATTTGTAAATAAAGCATGTTGATCATAGAACTTTATAGGTTAATTCTCTATTGTGAAACACCCTAGCTATGTCTATAAACATAAAAGCTTTGAAACATTTATTTTCCCTGTGAGGAAAATAACCAAATGTCACAGACAAATTTAATCTCTGACTCTGAGTGAAGTGCTGTTAAATGCCAAAATGATTTCTTGGAAAACTCTCTAAGCACCTAATTTAGCAGAACTCTCACCCCATCGCTCCCACTTTCACCACCTGAGGGAAGCAGTAAGGACAAGGATCGGTTCAACGGCAGGTCACCTCCTAATTGCTCAGCAGAAGATGTTTCACTCTTTGTTCCCATCTAGGTGGAACAGACATACACAATGTTATGAGACAGTATTTTACAGATTTCTCTTTGTTTGTTGCTTTGTTACACTTAAACATTTCAGATTATCATAAAAAGTAAATATGAGAAAATATAATTTTTGATTGCTAAATATTTCATTTTTATGTGAAAAATGAAGCTACCCAACCCCACCCTTGTGAAAAAAGTATTGCAACCCAATAATTAATCAGGTTTTTGAAAGCCGAGCTCAATGTCGACAGTCACACTCACACCTGATATACCACATCTGTAAAACCTAAAATAACCTGTCTGACATCATGAAGTAGACTTAAACATTTCCAAAGGCATCACACTATGTTGTAATTTGAAGTAATATATCTTTTAGTCTGGAAAAGAGTAACAAAGTAGTTTCTCAGATTTGAGACTCCAGCAAACAATGAAAACATTATCTACAAACGGAGGAAATGTGGAACAGTGGTGGACCTTTCTAGGAGTGGCTCAAGGAGTATCAGAATTAGGAGTATCAGAATTACTCAAAGAAGGTGCTGACAACTCAAACAGGAGGTCACAAAAGAACCAGGAAAAACACTGAAAGCAAGATAGGCCTCACTTATCTCAATTGAGGTTAAATCCTGATTATGACTCAATAATAAGAGACTGGATCAAATAGCATCTTTAGAAAAGTTCCAAGGCCAAATCCAGCTATTACCAAGAAGAACTCAAAGTCTCATCTCACATTTGCCAAAAAATAAATTGACAACCCCAATTTGTTCCTCCAAAAGGTGGATGAACATCACCTTTTGGAGGTGTTCATCCCACTATGTCAGCCACAAGCTAGCAGCATTTCAGGAAAAAGAACATTGGTCAGACATGATGAAGGTCTGGGACTTCGTTTCTGGACCACTTGCAATAGTTAATGTAACCATGAATTTAGCTCTCTATCAGTTTGCTATAGAGGAGATTCATGAAATTACGTACGATTAAAGGAGAATGTCTGGGTCAGTTTGTGATTTTAAACTGAGCAAACAGCATTTTTTCTCAATTTTATTGAAGGGAACAATGTCATATTCTTGGGACACTGTAAAGACCTGAATGCATACAGAATGCTATGAGAATAAATAAGTGTTATTTTGTAAGAGCAGTAATGTGAATATAAGCTTATCACTTCAAACCTCATTAATCTTGTTTGCTATAGGCTGACCATTGTGCATTTAGATGGCATGAACTGAAACATTTAAATTAACAGAGTGCTTATTGTTGATATTGTTTCTTCCATGATGCAGTTTTGAACAAAAAATATTTTGTAAGTGTACAGGCAGTGAGAGGAGTGCAGCGTTGATGATGCCTGGGTTTAGGTGTATAGTTTTAATTACAACTCTGCGTAGAATGATGAAAGACTTGTGGGACTTTTCTCATTTCAAGCCCTCAGTGTGAAATATGAGCTTGTCTCACAGATGCAGCGAGAATATTTGCAAACATAGCGCTATTCCAAAGACCGCTTAAACGGTGGTTTAAAGTCGAAATGTAATTTACAGCATACAGCAAAAGTAATTAAAGCACAATGTCATTTTTAGTTGAATTTCACCAAATTCCTTGAAGAATGAATCCAATAGGAAGGAGATTTATGAGTATTTGACTACAAATCGGCTAAAGCTGTAATGAAAAGTCCACAATCAATAGAAATCAGTAATGCATGTAAGAACTTCTTTGAATTCTCATTATTTCAAATCACCAGGGCATTGATAATCTGTTATACAGCAGAAGAGAAGGGGTTATCTGTTTTATTGAGACCTCAGAACTGGTTTGCACTTTTTGCCTCTTTGACAACTCTTGTATTCTCAGTTTCACTTCACCCTGGAGTCCATTCACTAGCTCTTCTCTTGCCCTGTTTCCAACTATTACAGTCACTGTCATTGCTCACCTCATTGTCTCTGCTGTTCACATATCACATTGTACATTAAGCTCCCTCACAGAATGTCTTAGAGCATCAACTATTGGATTTTTGACTCTATTTCTCTCCATCATGAACTCTACTTGTCAAGGTCCTTTAGATTATGTGAGATTCTCATTTGAAGTCACTAAAGGTGCTGTAGTTCAGAAGAATAATAGCTTTTATCACTATTAAAAATACAGAATCACCTGTTGTTATACAATATATGTTTATTTGTTTTTATTTTTTTATTACTATAAGGAAGTGGACTCCAGGTATTTGCAGGAGTTTAGGATCACAACTGCCCATAGTTATAGAAATGCTTATAACTGCCTATAGTAGACGTTCAAACACCAAAATACCTTAATATGCATTAGGTTCTAAAATTCTAGTGTAGTGATAAAGTTGTTTAAAAAAAGAGTCAGAAGAAATAGAAACTATATTTTATTTACAACATCCAATAAAATTTTTGGCATACCGACATAGTTAAAAGGTTTGACTGGAAATATTTCTGACTGTGCTTACAATTAAATCATTCAAACTGGGACTTTTACATGATGGGAGTACTAACAAAATCAACAGAGCAAAGGGGCAGACAAAACATCAGAGTGCATGTAATACAGACAGGCCTTTTTAATGCAATGATCCAGGTTTGAGATGCGTTTACACTCATTCTGAAAGTTTAATTTTTTATCTTTTTTAATAAAAAATTGCTCTAACTGTTTGTATTTTCGCACTTTCGTTTTAAAAGCTGCCTTAAATTCTATTACATGGTGGGAAGGCAAAAAACATCAAGTAAAATGTAAATGTAAAGACGAAACATAAAGTATGGTTTTCGGTTACGCTAAATATCAGAAGCAGAGAATGTAAAAAAATAAATAAAATACAATTAGATTTACAAACCGGTATGTTTAGCATGAAGTAGGTAATTCTGGTTTGCTTCAGTTTAATCTTAACATTTACGACGGTACCTAAAGGCATCACTTTCTCCAGCACGGCTGTCATGGCGCTGACGAGGCCGAGGACTTCTGCGGCGTCAAACTTTAATTTAGGCTCGATTTGGAATATCAGCTCTTATATTTACTCTCTAAAATCTTCATTCCCCGACGAGTGCACACTTTGGTGAGTTACCTAACAACATTTCTGCCCCGTTTAGTTATTCGGCGGACTGTTTGATTTTAGCTTGAACGTTGTGCCTAACCAAAAGATCTGCTTAATTTAGCTAAAATACTTTTCTGCTGCCTGTTGCTGTTGAACTGGAGAAGTGCGGGATTTTACTTGGTTGGTAAACAGCTTTACATGTATGCGTATTAATAACAAAACTATGATGAAATAAGAATCAACAGATTAAAGCAGAGTGCCACATGTTTAGCTTTCGTGTAACTTACTTTGTTTGTTAGCTTTTCTTGACACATCTGCAGATAGTTCCTAACTCGGAGCTGTACACAGTGCAGTTTAATCGGATGTTTCACATTTACATATTAGACTATACATGGCTTATTGCTCTGTCCATTGCTTACATCAACACATGCTGAATATTGAAAGACTTATTTGATTCCTTCTGATTCCTCCCATTATTGGAGCAAACTGATATTTTTTTAGTATTCGTTCAGTGCCGGTGGTTGGTAAAAATCAGCTTAACTAAAGAATTCACAAATGGAAATAAAACATTGTCACAACTCGCATCTTCTAAGTAAGAGTTAGTGTGAAAGGTGATGCTGTGGGCAGTAAGAATCTCCAGTAGCAGTCAATCTTGCAACAAATCAGAAGAGACCTCTGACAACAGACACTACTTCTCTATGAAAGATTCAAGACTGACATATGCTAACAGCTCAATACACGGACAGTGGAGATTATATTCCTCAGAAACATGTTTTAGATAACACTGTTAGCTAATCCACCTCATTTACTTTTGCCACTCCTGTCATTCGAGTTATTATTGCGATTTGATTTATTGTGTAACTCAATTTAGGTGGATCCCACTGAAAGATGTGTAGCATTTCTGCAGCTGCATAATGAAGCATCAGGAAATGCGATTTGATATATCAGTACAAATGTGGATTTTCTGGTTATAAGTAACATACTTGTAATGCATTCTTGTAGCTTTTGTCTTTTTGTAACCATTAAGAAGATTCCGTACAACTCTTCAAAGCAATTAAAAAGTCCTAGAATTAAATAACTAGAAAACAATATATTATCAAGGGATCCATTACATGACTCCGTAACATAATTGGTTCAAATAAAACCACGCTATTTAGATGGGTAATCATGACTGCGACAAAATATCAAGAACACATCCGGCCTGCTGTCGTCTTACTGTTACGTCTGTTAGGTTTGTGTTAGCCTTCCACAGATGAGAGATGGGAATGAGGTGAGTGTGTTAGGTTGCCTTTTTAAGGGCAGGAGAGGCTCAGCTGGGGAGGACTGTAGGTTCATGTGTCTCCACTTGGATGGTTACGTTGGGCTCAGCAGCTGTCTTCACTCTCACAGTCCTGAATCAAAAAGCAGTGATGCAGAATGAGTTGATTGCCGTAGAGCTCCTTTTTTCCAGACAGGAGGGAGGTTGAGGGAGGGTTGTAGTGAAATCTGAACACTTCCTATGGAAGATGTTTGCACTAGTTTCTTTTCAGATCAGGAGTGTCCAAGCCCAAAATAAAAGAATTGGTGAAAACAATGTACTCTTTTACTTCGAGTTCAAAATAGTAGTTATGAAAATCTCACGTGAATATTAGGGCTGGACCTGAACAGAAAACATGTTATTGTGACACCATTACTGAATATTCTGATGATTATATCAATTATCCTACATTGTCCTGATTCTTTTTCTTCTTCTTCTTTATTTTTTTCCTTCTTCTCAATGATCCAAATTGCAATTGGATCATTGCAATTTCACAATTTTCTGTCAGCTTCAGCATCTCAGCCACTAAAAATCAACATATGGTGAGCAGCTTGTCCATCCATTTGGCCAAATAAATTGGGTTGCAGAATGTGAGAGTATGTTGCTTAAAATATATCCAACCAAATATTGCATCCATGTAGTTTTATGCAGTTGCGATATTACCGATATCAGGGCCAGCTAAGCAATGTGGGTGGCATCTACTGACTCACTCACTCTTTGGTTTCCTAACAACAACAACCTGTTGTGTAACAAGTGCATCAATAATTTCAGGTTTCACTATTGTGCCTCTTATCTGCTTAAAAATTATAATAATAATAAAAAAAACTATTTTGTGGAGTGAAGGGAGAAAATAAGTACAATAGCTGAAGAGGAAACTGTGGATAAAAGAATGGTTACATCACTTGTTTGTCAGTATTTTAGATAATTAAAACAACAACAAAAAAAAGAAGTAATTACGTACCTACATTGGGAAAAAAATGGTCTCTTCCAAATATTTATGGACCGTACTGTAAAATATATTTGGTTGTAGTTGCAAAGTTATGCCAGCAGAGGGAAGACATGTTGCATAAACCTTCACGTACATCCAGCCTGTTTTTGATTTACTGTGTACACATCCACACAGCAGCTTCCACATAAATACTCCCCACACCCTCCCACCTCTCCGATGAATCAGATGCCTGAAGTACACAAAGTTCTAGGAAGCAGTGTGCTGCTTATTTAAATTTTCTAGAAAAGGTGATTTAGACGTGTTCTGCACTTAATGTTGTACAACATCAGACCATAACAGTCTGAATTAAAATAGTAATTTAACACATTCAGATTATAGTTGGTGATGTTTTTAAGTTGTTCCTGGAGAAATTATCAGGCAAGTTTATTTCTATGGCACATTTCAGCTACAAGGGAATTCAAAGTTCTTTACATTCTAAAAATATAATTTAGTAACTAATTATTAAACAGCAAAAAAACCATTACATTTTGTCAGATGGCATCAGCAAAATCATCAAGCAAATATATATCGAATATATTGATCAATGTTCCAGTTATTGCTGGGGTTCATATGACGTAGCACCGACGTCACCCAATGCAGATGGAGGGCAGGAAGTAAATGAAGCCCATTTATTTTTGTTGATCTAACAAAAATAAAGTCTGTGTCCTGTACGGTTGTTCCAACCGTTCTAATAGAGAGAAAGATAAACATTATTTCCGTATTTCGAAGGTAGTTGGTCACAAGGGAGTTAATTTAAAAAAAACTTAGTGAAAAAAGAGGAGAAAAGTGGATCAACTATCTACAGCTTAAAACAGGAGGTGTGGAAACTAACAATGCCAGAGTTTGCAGGGCCCACTTTCTAACAAGTAACGATGGCATCGTTTAAATTGTATTTTCAGATGTTTCATTGGATAGTTACTTAGAGAGACAAGCATTCATATGTAAGGTAAGATATATTATTTTTATGCCCTGGTGTGGTTGTCCTCAGAGTGCTAACTTAGTGCCGAGTCCCAGTGACAGAAAATATGTTTATTCAGTGGGATTTTCATGCTAAAAAAATAAAAGCTAAATAAATTAAATATAACCTACACAGCCATACAGTCACCGTGAGCTGTGACTTTTCCCATACATGGTTCATGTCTGGACAAGAACCACATTCGTGGTCAGACACGGACATGGGGGTTTCTGTAGATCGGAGCAAATGGTTGACCTACATTGGACCTGAATCCAGTGTCCTACAACGACTCAACATTAACATATAACTCCAGCCTGAATTTGGGTTTACAGAAGCTAAATAAATTATTTACCAGGAGATCCAAGCATATAGAAATAACATGGGTTAATTCGTTGTTAGTGATAGCATTGTTATCATAGACTAATTACTTAAAATAGCGCAATTCAATACTCACCCAGCAGAAACAAGTCGACAGCCATTTAATGGTTCTTTTGATCCTAAATGTTTGACCCAACTTGAAACTAAATGATTGTATTCTCCAGGCTTTTGAAAACTTTCTTCTGGCTCGTCGTATAATATGAGGTCTGCAGCTCCAGTTAGTTACGTGGATCGCCTCGATGCTGGGTAAATCTTCAAGACTTTAAGATAAGTCTTTTTTTATCGAGATAATATGGATCATATCCTAAAAAAATATGCGTATTTTTTCGAGATGCCTCGTATGTTCCAGCCTATTTAGGGCATTAGCTACTGTTGTGATCAACTTTGCTTTGTTTTGAACCGGAGAAATCCCCTTCCCGCCCTCCATCTGAATTTTGCACGTCATCCAGGTCACGTGACTGAAACCCAGCAATTATGAATCAAAGATAACTTTATAAACCGTTAACCTTGAGTTAAAGGAATTCGCTGTTTTGGATGTTTTGCAGTTTTCTGGATGTTTGTTCCAGATTACTGGAGCATAAAAACTAAGGTGCTAAGCCATTCAGTGATTTGTAAACTAAAATAAATATTTTAAAGTCTATTCTCTGATCTACAGGGAGCTAGTGTAAGGTCTTTGAAATTGGGGTGATGTTCTTTATCTTCCTAGTTTTTGGTAGAAGCCTTCATAACATTGTCCTCTGAGTAGATATTACCTTTTATCCTTTTGAAGAATGTTAATATTTGGGTTTTTCCATTTATTTTTACCTCCTCTCTGGGTTATGGGGCTCTGTTTACCCTCAGGAGAGAAGATTGAACCCCTGCACAGATCTTTGGACTGCTGCATTATTGAACCCTGGTGTGGAATGTGCGCTGTCTTTCAGCCAGAGGATGGTGGGCTTTACAACAACCTTCATACAAATCTCTGTAAACAGACACTTGTGTATTTTAAGAAGTTAACTTCTCCTAAGATGACTCTCAGAGAAGGTCGTCATCAGTGGTTTTGTTGTCTAAGTGATTTGACTAAGCAGAAATGTGAATGTCAACATAAAATGTGTTTCTCATAAGGCTGATAGATTGAATTTCATGGTTGTCAAATGAAGTCTGGAGTGATACTATTATTCCTAGAAGAACCTGGTTTTTGTTTTCATATAAAACCCAAGCAGGTGATCGTGTTGCCTCACTTGTAAGTTCAGAGCAAATGTATGTTTTGCCAAGAGATTGCTGGAAATTCAAACAGGAAGCAACCCTACAGGTGGTGAGGAGGCCAAGGCTCTACTGGCAATTCCCATAAGGACTCCTTACTCACTCTGAGTGACCACAGAGACATACCAGAGGTTGTGGTGGGGGGTGTCTGACTGTTAGCATCAGTTCCCTTGCCTGTTAGGTGTTCTCCCTAAAATCCAACCCCCACTCCCGTCTGAAAATGGATACTGTGGGCGTATTTATAGCTGCAGACCACAAGCGAGCTCTTTCTTAAACACGTCGAAGGAGCTGGTCGCATTCGTCAGAGACGGACTGATCTTCACTGTTGTGTTCTCTTGACTGTTTGACTTTTTCACTTGTGTAACCAGCCTGAAGGGGCTTATCAGGTAGGAGAACAAGCTGAAAAAGTTTTTAACTATTGTTACTGTTACTATGGATTTCATAGTTTGTCTTTTTTTGCCATTACATCAAGACAATTAAAAATGTTTTACCGAAGTAAAACATTTTTCTTCATGTAAAAATTCATATATTTCTTAATGAATAATTATTAATGTAATAGCATTTGATGAGAAATGTTTGACAATCTATGAAAAAATGCTACTATGACTCTGCAGTAATGAACCTTTCAGGGGTCATATTTCAACCACCACTCATCTTTGATTTGTAACTGCAGTTTGAAACTTTTTGTTTTAATTTGAAAGCAACTGTTAAAATCCTTTTTGGTTTAAGAATCTTGTTTGGCAAGTTTTATGGTTTAATTATTAGATAAGAAAACATTTTGGAATATAACTGATAATGAGGTAGAAATTTGTAGCAGAATTACTGATAAGCTCAGCTGATGCTTAACAAGTATTTTTGATGTCTATTCCAGATGAAATCCTCATTCTGAACTCGACCACCAGTGAGACACAGTGAGAGGAAAGATGGAGAAACCAGTTCTCCAGACGCAGCCGTCCACATTACCTTTTTTTGACTCTTCGCATGCCTTCAACCTCCTGAGAGGAATCCATGAGCTCCGAGCTGAGCGGAAGTTTTTCGATGTGACTTTATGTGCCGAGGGGCGGGAGTTCCACTGCCACCGCACAGTGTTGGCTGCTGCCAGCACCTACTTCCGTGCCATGTTCACCGGGACGTTGAGGGAAAGCGTAATGGACAGAGTGGTTCTACACGAGGTGTCAGCCGAGCTTCTAGGCTTACTGGTGGACTTCTGCTACACGGGTCGGGTCACGGTCACTCAGGACAACGTGGACCTCCTGCTGAAGACGGCCGATTTGTTCCAGTTCCCCTCGGTCAAAGAGGCCTGCTGTGCGTTTCTGGAGCAGCGTCTGGATGTCTCCAACTGCTTAGAGATACAAGACTTTGCAGAGGCTTACGCTTGCAGGGAGTTGGCGACTAGCGCTCGCCGCTTCGTCCTCAAAAACATAATGGAGTTGGCAAAAGGGACAGACTTTGAGCGGTTGCCATGGAAGCGTCTACTAGAGTTCGTGTCCGACGACGAGCTTTGCGTGGATAAGGAGGAGACGGTCTACCAAATCGGAGTGCGGTGGGTAAAGGCTGATCTGAAGCGACGGCTGCATTACTGGCCCGAACTCCTCCAGCAGGTCCGCCTCCCATTCGTCAGGCGGTTCTTCCTCCTGGCCCACGTGGAGAGTGACCCGCTTGTCTACCTGTCACCCACCTGCCTCCGCATGGTGAACGAAGCCCGCAGCTTCCAGTCCTGTGAATACGACCGCCACGACAGGCCGTGCCACCGCATGCGGCCTCGGCCCTCTACGGGATTGGCGGAAATCCTGGTGGTGGTTGGAGGCTGTGACCAGGACTGCGACGAACTGGTCACTGTGGACTGTTACAACCCTCAGACCGGACAGTGGCGCTACCTGGCCGAATTCCCCGACCACCTTGGAGGAGGTTATAGCATAGCAGCTCTCGGAAATGATATGTATGTCACAGGTAAGAAACTCAAACAAACCTTCAGCAGACAGCTCTGATCTAGCTCTGGTTGTTACGTTAAGGGCAAATGTTTTTAATCTCTGGGTAAATTAAGAAAATATTTCAGTTCTCAGTTGAATCCAATATTCCACATTTGATATTTGATAGATTCAATTATTTTGGTGTGCATTCACACCAGCCATGGTTGGTCTATTTCAGTCAAACTCAAGTTTGTTTCCGGAGATTGTTGGATGCAAAAACGCAAATTCTGGTTTGCCTAAAAACCCAGGTCTCAGTTCGGTTGAAATGAACTTCAGTGCGGTTGGAATGCAAATGTAAATGCAGAGCAGACCGGAGACTGCTCCTAAAGCAGGAAGCGGAATAGCGCAGGGCATTCTGGATGAATACAACCAAAAGCATTAATGGGAGAAATAGATCATGTTTTTTTTTACCAAAGACAAAAGAGAATCCTACAAGCACTAAAATCTGACCCTACTCCATTTTTGTTTATATTTGGTGAAGAAGGAAGTTACGTTCCTGGTCTTCTTTAGAGGTTTTTGTGTCTTTTCCTTTAGTGATTTTTGGTGCAGCGCCACCACAAGTGAAGAGGGGGAACGAGTTTTTCAAAAGTTTTGCTTCTTACAGTAAATGTAACAAATGTTGCAATTTTGGTCCTCAATTGAACCGACTCTACCGGACTATCAGGTGATCTCCATTTCTGTTCCTTCATTTTTTCAAAAGGCCTCTAGAATATAAATAATCTATATCTTCTTTTAATATTCTCTGTGCCTGAGTAGGGCAAATGAGGCAATGCAGATGCTACCAGGACAGCTGTGCTATCCTTGTCATCGTTGTTATTAGCACAGGAATAGGGTTCTCTATGTCGTATGTCTGATACGACACAGAGAAGTTAACTGTGTATATTCGAGATGTGGTGTCAGATATTCTACTCTGATCTCCTGGCTCCTGAAGAGGACTTATGATGATGCACTGATTTAGCAGCATTAGCTAATAACATCATTTATAGAAATAACAGCAACACATGATTGCACAGTATTGACATTCCCAGTTTTGTTACATTTGGTTCTTTCTTATTGATGTACAATGGTGCTCAAAATGTACACCTACCATTTGCTGCAGGGAATCAGAAATAATAAGATTTAGCTGATTGAGTGATTATTCTGATTGCAATTCATTTCCATTACCAATATTACTATTTAAAACCATTACATTTCCAAATTATTTGATGACTTATTTTCAGTCACATTCTATTTTTACAACACATTTTTGTCTGTTTTACAGACATAGAAGTACACTTCATGAATCTATTCAACCTTGCTACATCAGTCACTTAAATACAGCTCATAAATTTAACTAATGCCTCTGTCATCTGAACTGGTTTAAATGGCCAGTCAAACATACTCACTGACTTTTTCTGAATAAAACTGAAATTAAATAGCTGCTGAACTGGTTGAAAATGTTTTTAATGTCCAGAAAAGTATGGAAAAAAGATTAAAGATATATATATATATATATATATGGAAGGACTTAATGTCTAATACACAACATGCAGTTACTATGGCATATCAAGGAAATATATCCTTTCTTCTGAATTTGAAGAAAATCCACCTTATTATTCTTGCATTAAGGTGGTAAAAATAATTTTAGTAAATCCTAATGGAAAAGAAGACGCTGTGAAAAAAATGTCTAAGTAGAGAAAATAATTTCAACTGTACAGAGGTGGACCAGACAAGTGATTTACCAACGAACTCATTTAAAATCTGAATCTGTGTATTATGTATTCACATAACTCAATTAAAAGCACATTTTAAATGAAGGTTGACAAAGAATTTATTGCCTTTGTAGAGAAACACAAGTCCATCTGCAGAACTGTTTTAGTAGCAGCTGACTATTGTGGCTTTGCTGCATTAAGTTAGTGGAGTCTATGTTTAGACTTGTGAAATGTGGGAGAGTGGCGTGTTGAACAGATGTCTGTCGATCTCATTTGTTCAAGGAGAGATTATGTGTTTACGTTTGGTTCATTTTTGTTTGTTCTTTGCAATGTCTCTAAGTTTATGGTGTTACACTTGTTAAAGATGCCATACATGTAGAGAGTTGTCTGCAAACTGAAGATTCATGTCTGATTATTTACTCTCCAACACTATATCACACTAAACACTAAATCATTATTCATCTCAGGATGTTGGTGAAATTGTGAGGTAAAAATGCTCATATTCTTGTCAAGTTTATTTGCATAGCATAATTCATTTCAAAAGTAATTTACACTAAGCCTGCAATAAGCAATTAATTAGTCGCATGATAAATTAAAATAAGGTCAATAATTTCCATTCTGATGATTAATACTTTTTGAAGAGCAATTTTATTTTCAGAGACATCATAATCATTATATTTATTGTTTTTGGTAATTGTGTTTTATTTTGGATATTTGCTCTGTAAAATATGTTGATCGATGCTTCATTTACTTACAAGTCGCTTTTTAGCTTTGATTTGAAGAAAGTCAGTGTTTCAGCATTTTTGCAGTTATCTGGAAGTTTGTTCCAGATTTTTGGTGCGTGGAAGCTGAAAGCTGCTTCTCCATTTTTCTCCAGGAGGTTCTGATGGCTCCCGCCTGTACGACGGCGTGTGGCGCTACAAGTCCAGTGTAAACGAGTGGACGGAGGCGTCGCCCATGCTGAAGGCCCGCGAGTACCACAGCTCGTGCGTGCTGAAAGGCCAGCTGTACGTGGTGGCGTCGGACAGCACCGAGCGCTACGACCAGGCTCTGGACTGCTGGGAGGCCTTGCCAGGCATGCTGCACCCCATGGACAACTGCTCCACGACGGCGTGCAGCGGCCGCCTGTACGCTATAGGCTCTCTGACCGGCGATGATACCATGGCCGTCCAGAGCTATGACGCCGACACCAACCGCTGGACCATGGTCAACTGTGGACAGCTGCCTCCCTGGTCCTTCACTCCCAAAACAGTGACCCTCAATGGCCTCATTTACTTTGTTAGGTGAGGGATCTCTTACTGTATATTTTGTTACTATGGTAACAATTTAGACAAGCTAGCCTTTAGTTTAATTATTTCACTCACAAAAGGCTTTTGTTTTATGTTCTTTTTAAGTGTAAATAAACAGTTTAAGATATTTTTAAAGATTATTATAAAATGGCAACTTGCTCTTCTGTGACTTTCACTAATTTGCTTCTTGAACATCTCATCACTAGAATGGATAAAATCGTTAATCGTGATGAATCAATTATTGAAGTAACTGTCAACTAATTTAGTAATTGAGTAATCATTAACTGTAGTATACAGACTAAAACATGTCAGTTACTGAAAGAACATTGTAGTCAGAGCAATAGTTAAGTCAAAACTGTACAAAAAATGTTTATTGCATTTAAAATATAAAAAAAACTTCACCTGTAAATCTGTTCACAAGTGGCAGTTTTAGCTTTACCTGTTTCAAATTCTGTAAAAATATCTCTTATTAAGCACCTTTTGGTGTTTTAAGCCCATAATTGTCAACAGATCATCCTTACATTGTATTGACGTTCACATATTATGTTAGAGCACTTTAAGCAATAGAATGTTTATTGTTTAAAAAAATGAAGAAAACAACCTTGATTACTACTTTGTTAGTTAGCCATACTAATGATTGTGTTATAGTCAAAGTTTAAAGAAAGTGAAATTTTTTGTTCATTTTGGCTTAATCTAAATGAAAAAAAACTCAAAATTCCCTCTAATATTTCCACACAATTTGGGTGGGGATATGTTTATGTTCAAACTGGCTGAATATGAATAAATAGAAGGATTTACCAGAATGAAACAGTCATCAGAGCTTCTGATATATATGACGCAGCGGGTATTTGGCCTGTAACAGCCTGTCTCTATTTGCAGGGATGACTCGGCGGAGGTTGATGTTTACAATCCACAAAAGAACGAGTGGGACAAAATTAGCCCCATGAACCAGGTTTGTATTTCACATCAGATGCTTGTGTGCTGCTCTGCTTTAATAATAGTCTTCTGTGACCTCCAGTGTTGTACAGTAAACAGGTTGGACACACAGAACAGCATGAGATCAATAAAAATAAGCAGGAATTGAAGCTCCCAGTGCTGCAGTTTGTCGGTAATGGATTTATTGTCCAAACACAGCAGAAGTTCTAGAAATACTGAAGAAAAGGAAACTTTCCAACACATTGGTACACAAAAATAAAGATGCCAGCAAGCTGATTCGACTTCGAATTTTTCAGGTCCACGTCGGAGGCAGCGTGGCAGTCCTGGGCGGTAAACTGTTCGTATCCGGCGGTTACGACAACACGTTCGAGCTGTCGGACGTCGTGGAGGCGTACGACCCGACAAACCGTGCCTGGACGGCGGCCGGACGGCTCCCCCAACGGACCTTCTGGCACGGCAGCGTCAGCATCTTCCGCCAGTTCATGCCGCTGGTGGCCAGCTCGTTTGAACCCACCAACACACCCGAGTCCAACGCCATACACCTCCACCGGCACCAGCGCCACCAAGCACTCCACAACCTCAACAACAATCTGAACCAGAACCAGGATGTAAACCCAGCGCATTGATGCGGTCATACATGCTCACCGTGTTCTCGCTTTGCAAAAGTACTAAATCTTACCAAGTATTCTGAGTTTAGTTTTTAGAGCAAATATCTTTTTACACTTGAAGTAAAACAAAACTAACTTAAAAGTAAGATTTCAGCAAGATATGACTTTTAACTTAATAATTTCTTAATATTGATGATAGAACTAGTATGTTTTCATCCATATTAAAGAATTGATGACTTAGCTCTTATTCAAATTAGAATATACTTTAATAATCCCAAAGGGAAATAAATGTAACTTGTATAAATTTAAAATTCTTCATAACATGCTGAAAAGTTACTTCCAAGTTAGTCTAATTTTAAGTATACTAAGGTATTCGCACTGAAAACGAAACCAAAAAGATGTTTTGTAAGATTTTGCTTTTGCAGTGTTCAGTTTACCTCATTGCTACAAGGATTGGTGGGAAATCTTGATTGGGAATTATGTAATTGTTTGGTATTGATTAGATATGATACGTTGCTGCTCAATATCTATGATATGGGTTATAGATTATTTTGCTTTAAAGTAGATTTTGAACCCTGCTACGTCTTGGCTCTGAGAGAATGAAGGAACATGAACTGCAACAGCAGAAGGATAACGGTAAAAACAGTTAAAAGCACTTTAACTTTTAACAATCATATTATATTCACAATAAGCTCCAAATAATTTTGAAAATTTTTTTGTAAAAGTGCTGAAATAATCTGTGTTATTTAGACCATGGTGTGTTTACCATCACACTCTAAGGTACCTGGAGTTTTTTTTTCTTTGTTGTTGACTCTAATGCATGAGAGAAGACTGCATATAGTTTAAAAACATAATCCATATTATTTTCCTTACATGTTTTTTTTATTTACATATGGTCAGTGTGCATCTGCTAGGGAAATAGGTTGAGATTTACAGCATTAGCATCATTTGATGTGCAGAAAAGATTTGAAATGATTGGGTAACGTCCAACCTAGATGTAGTTTTACCCATTGTTGTTCAAAACTACTTAATGCCTGTTGATGCATGGGTTTCTGGTGATTTTCAGCCCTCTTGTGGACTTTCCTGGTCACTACATGGGGTTAGAGACCGAATTAGTTTGTGCTGTCTAATATTTTTTACTCTTTTCTGTGTATTGATAGACAACTTTGAGTTTTAGATAACAAGATAGCTGTTTGTATGCCTTGATGAAAGGGTGAAACACTAGTAAAGATACACAGATTGGACTTTTTTTTTCTTTTTTACTTTGACCTGCAGATACGTTTTCACTGCAGCATTCAAGATCACAACTGCATAGAATCACATAAAAGCAATGACCTACATGAAGATATTTGATGTTTCTTTAACTGATGGTGATGTCTACAGTTTGAAACAGAAGTTTGGGCAAATGTGATTATAGCAACAAGATGTATAAGTGAGGAAAATGTCAGTTCTCAAATATTGCAAGTTGTTTCCTGTTAAGTCTGATTGTAGTTTTTACCTCAACAGAAAATGAAGAACTTGCAAGAATATCTCCATTGATGCATCTCTAAACATTATTCATATTTTTATTAAAATCCAAAGGTAATGAAAGAAGTTGGACCTTTCAATTTTGATGCATAAGAAAAACATTTTTTTTTCCAGAATTTTGATCTGTGGTTAACTGATTGAAGGATTACGATGCAGAAGTCTAGCCTGTCCTGGATATCTCATGTTCGAAAGCATCCATGTGCATTTTAGGATTCTTTGGTTTCTTTTACATTCAGATGCATTTCCATTTACAGTTCAAAAGCTTTAACTGATGTTGTTAAAAAGATGTGGGGACTTTGAGAGTGGGGGTATATTGTGGTTGATGCAGGATTTTGAGAAAATTTGCTGCTGATTCAGTTTGTTTTAAATGCAGTTCTAAATTAGCATCATTTTTCTACATGGAAGTTAAAATTAGATCAAAAATTTGCTGTTAAATGTTTACATTCCCTAACTGCTCTTAAGTTTCACAACAGACTTGCAATTCTTCTGTTTAGTGTGAGAAAGGAAGATTTGAGTAATGGTCTGAAGGACTCCAGCTTGCAGTGTTGACTTTTTATTTAGTTGATCTGATTCTAGTTTCTTGGTTGTACATCAATCATCGAATGTTCCAGTTGAATTGTGCATGAAAAACTTTCCTTAACCAAATATATATATATATATTTATAATTCTCTGGTTTCTGTGCTTATTTATGCATCTAGTTGTGTTGTGCTGGCTTGTAATGCGTTTCCAGCAACGTTGACTGGAAGTACAAAAGAATCTCTGTTTGAAAAAATGTTTTTGCTTTAAAGTATGCAGTTTTTGAAGTGTTTTTGTGTTGTAAAAGTTCTTAGTTCTCATACAGTTTTGTGAAGTTGAACCAGTGTTGTAAATACAGCATATTTTAAAGATATATTGTGTTTGTTTTTATTACTCCTAAAATTCTAATTTACATTAGGATAAATATGTGTTCTGTTCTGTAAAAACCTCTGAGGTTTTAACGAACCAGTTGGATTTATACTGAGAATTTCTCACATGTAGATAATTTACTCTTCAGGTGGCCTATTAAGGAAGTTCTTTGTGGATTTTTAAGGGGTATCAGAGTAAAGGGAGCTGTACACAAACGCACACCACACTTTTCATTTTATTTAAAAAAACCAAAAAAAACAAAGATACCATAAATGATCTTCTTTCTGCGGCACAATTATGTTTTACTTTGCATTGAGCTATTGAGCTATCACACAAAAACACTGAAATTGAATCAATAAAATAAGAGTTGTATGTATTTTTCTTTAGATGGAAAACACGTGTTCATGAGCAAAAAACATTTTGAGGAATTCTATCAAATAACGAAGTACTAAAACCGAATGAGTAAGAGAAAAACCACCTGCCTTGCTGTTACGATAATCTCCGGGGTTTTATTATTAAAAAAGTTCTTTTCACACAAGTCCATAATAAATTTAAACTAATTGTATTTCATTTGTTCTTTCATCATGTGGAATTTAATTGTTTTAATGATGTACAAATAACACGTAAAAAACATGTCTGCTCAGCGGTACATCCATGATGATTTACATCCATTGTAACTGAAGTCATAACGCTTAAGCCTGGAAATATTGTAGCCCTGGCCAACAACCTGGTTATGCATGCAGTTCTTTCATTTTACTGAACAGATTCTGGTTTAAGGCTCACATCCTCTTTTATTATATTTTTCATGGCATTTAAACCTTTACAACACTCAGTCTGGCTGAGTGTGTGTTAGCAGAGCTATTCCTCCATGTCTATTGTGGACTCAAACGTCTCGCTGACTAGCTGAGTTTGGTGCAGCTCAGTGAAAGTCTCCCCCGTCTCACTGCGCTCCCTCTCCTCATTGGATGTCACCTCCTCCATCACGGTGTCCTGACAGGTTCCGACGCCTGGAGACTTAGCGGCTTGCTGGCTGACGGCTGGCCCTGGGCTGCATTCAGTGACATGAGCCTCGGTAGATTGAGTGGCTTCGCTCTCATCAGGATTTCCGTCGACTTCCTGCACGATGAGGTTTCTTAGCTTCCTCTGCCTGGGATTGTAGTTCTCTGTGCGTTTGTGGATCTGAACGTGTCGTCGTAGATGTGCCTGCAGGATGGGAGATGTTGAACAATTGGTTCAGGAGAAGTAAGGTGTTTCTTTATCTGGATGTAAAGGAGTGTTTTCTGTCTTCAGAGCCTGCCAGGCATTTCCAATTTTGATTTTTCCCTCTCAAATCCTTATTTAGACCCTCATCAAGTATTTAAAATCCACATTCAGTGTGAAATCTTGCTTTTTACATCGCAGAGAAGAAATCTTGATAAATCTTTGGCTAAAGTTAGACATCTGATCAGTAAATAATAATCTGAATGTTTGTAAGTAGTTGCCCACAGGTTAATAATTCTTTCTATTAATGACTGTCATTCAATTTTCAGGTTTGTTATTTTGAGAAGAAATATATTTTTTGAGTATAGATCTCATTTTAATTCTTTTAACATTTTCTATGTTAAAATATCAGACTTTCCTGATATTTTATTGTAAGGAAAGAAGGAAGGAAGGGAAAGAGAAGGAGAGAAAGAAGCCAAGGAAGGAAGGAAAGAATGAAATAAAGAAACAAGAAAGGAAAAAAGAAAGAAGGAAAAAGAAATTGCTAAATGGAAGAAAATCTGGAAATAAAACTATTTTTTCACATAAATGCAGACTGTAGGAACTCTGTGTAAAGTTACTGAATGCTACATTAGTTTTTATTCTCAACTAAACAACTAAGAAAACATTTCTTCTAAATAGGTTCTGTTAATTCAATTCTCTCGTCCACAGCTCAGCACTGTAGTTTTCTTGGCTACTTTTAAATGTAAATCTCCCATCTGTGTTATTATGTTAACCAACCAGCCGTGTCTCTTTGAGTTTAATCTATAAGCCGACCTGTCGGGTGAACTTGTAGCCGCAATCAGTGCACTCAAACTTCCTCATGCCTCTGTGGCGCTGCAGGTGGACACGTAGTTGCTGCAGCGCTGAAATAGACGAAAGGAAACTCAACAGTTGCCACTTTTTTTAATGATATTCATTTCATGAATAGTAGCGGATTGATGAGGATGTGTGCTCTTACCTTTGAATGTTTTGCTACACATGTAACAGCAGTGCGGCCGGCCCTCCTCGTGCTTGCTGGCCTTGTGGCGGAGCAATGCGCCTTTCTCGGTGAAGCGCCAATCGCAGACGTCACAGCCGTAGGGTCGCTCGCCGGTGTGTGTACGGTGGTGCTTATCCAGACTCGCTGGTATTAAAACGCACACATTATCACTCAGGCTTTTTTTATGAAGGAATTTGCTAGTTTCACCATATTTAAATTCATCTAAAGCTTTTGTTTTATGGAGCAACTGGAAGCCCTTCTTGTCATCACTCTAATCTTTAACTCCCTCCAAAGATTGTATCAGAGATTCACAAGTAGAACTCTCTGTAGATGTATCATGTCCCTGAGCTAATTTCTGACTTTAAAGACAGGAAGAACAACGACTGCTTAGTCGTTCCTGTCACTTCTCACTGCATCTGTAGCTCTCAGTAAAGATGGCGGCTGTGCAGCCCTAACCTTGCGTCCTGAAAGTTTTCCCACAGAGGTGACACTGGTAAGGCCTCTCGCCGCTGTGCACACGGAGATGCATGCTGAGGTTGTTCTTCTGGGAGAAGGCGTGGCCACATATGTTACACACAAAAGGACGCTCGTTCCTGCAGCAGAACAAGGACGACGATGAGCTGCGTGTCTCTGCTCTCTGGTAAAAAAAATGGGTGGCTGGTAAAAGCTGCAGCGTTTCTACCTGTGAATGGCTTTGATGTGCATCTGCAGGCCGTTTCGACTGGAAGCTCGGTGGCCGCACTCCTCACACACAAATGGCTTTTCGCCTCGATGCTTGGCCGCTTCGTGGACGCGCAGCTCGGTCCGAGTTAGGAAAGTTTTGGGGCACTGTGGACACTAAACACATTGTTTGTATGCTGTTAGTGTGCTGCTTCTATTCCCTGGACAATTTTGTAGACAACATGCAGATGATGGTATGATTAAAAAAAAGAGTTCTTAGGAAAACTTGTAACTGCTGTTATTTAGTTAATTATGTCACTTTTAAAGCAAAGTTGTATAGTTTGGATCACCGAACCTTCATCACTTCATTCCAAATACTCCGTTTTACTGTTTTAATCAAATACAAAGTTTACCAGTTTACTGGTTGAAGGTAACGTATCACAAGGTCTAGACTCACTGCATGTGGTTTGGGATGTCCATGGACCTTCATCAGGTGCATCGTCAAGTTCTTCTTGTACATGAACTGTTCGTTACATGTCGAACACTTTAAAAAAAAGAAAACCATCTTAACATAAATTCTGTTTATTATATAAGTTATATACGTAAACAGCACCTTGTGTGGCATCTCTCCTGTGTGGGAGACGACATGCACTCGCAGCTCTTCCTTTGTGTTGAAGCTCAAGGAGCATGTGGAGCAGATGTATGTCTGAAATAACAGAATCACAAACAGTGACACAAATACGACCAGAACCGCCCTGAAAAGGCTCTCTGTGTTCACTCACTGACACTCTAGCGCAGCCTCTGCTCTCGTGCACCGACAGATTCTCCTTCCTGAAGTACCTCTTTCCACACTTAGAACAAGCAAAGGGTTTCTCCCCTGTATGCCTCCTGCAGGAAACAAAAGTAAGAGGATATTCTCTCGACAGGACTCCCTGGAAAATAATCATATGAACTTTGTACCTGTTGTGGACTTTGAGGTAGTATTTGCTTTTAAAGGATTTCAGGCAGACAGTGCACTGCGCTGAGCCTTTGTTGGAGCACTCCTCTATGCCATCATTGTTCTTGCTGTTGCTTGTTTTACTCTGGAGTTTCCGTTTCTGTGCTGTAGATGCAGGAGGTGTTGCAGAGCCGGACTCAGCTGGAGGTAAATACTCCTCATCTGTGTCATCAACAATACCTTCAAGTTCACCCCCGTCATCATCTCCTGCCTCCTCCACCTCGGCTGCAGTTTCATCTGCTTCCTGGCTATCACTGCCAGGATTTGTGTTGATCTTCAGCTCTACTACCTGCAATTAACACAAATCAGAAGCAGCTAAACATTTACGTTCAGTAAATGGATGCATGTGATGGATATTTTTATAGAGTTTTTGGATTACAGCTGTATTCAATGTATTTAACTGGGATATTATGTGATACAGCAAGTGAAGTGAAAGGAAATGATGCATGGTTTTCAACTTTGTTTGAAAATAAAAATGTGAATTGTGCGGCCTGGACCAGGTAAGATACTTAGGGAAAATGAGTGGAGCTAAATACTTAGCAATCCTAATAGAGAGCCTATTAAAGGCTGCAAAAAAAATTGAGACCTTCAGCAGTAAAAATGACTGCTGAACTCCAATTTGTATGACACTATATTCAATTTATAATTTTAAACACTTTTTCCCCTCACTTTTTCCTTAAAAAATAAAATGAAAATATATTTGTTTTTGTTTCAATCATTCCTTGTGAGTCAATGTGAGTTGACCTGAATTCAAAGTCAAAATAAATTGAAGCTATAAAACATGCTTGTCAAAAAAAAAAAAAAGGTAGTTCTTGAGTGGGCTAACATCTCTCTCAACAATGGAAACCCAAGGATTGCATTGTTGGAAAAAATATCCAGATTTTCCAAAAATGTAATGTTCAAAAACAGAAAATTTGATTAATCTATAAAATTGTTTAATCACCAATCCCTACCTAAACATACAGCAAAAGCAACAATGGAACTGTTAGATCAAAGCATATTCAGGCTTTGGAATGGTCAAGTCAAAGTCCAGACCTGTATCCAGTGGAGGTTTACAAATGCTCTCTATCCAACCTCACTGATATTGAGCAATGTAGCAAAGAAGTATGAGCAAATATTAAAGTTTCTAGATGCCCAAAAGATACATTTGAGCTCCGCAGCTGGTTCTGCTGCAAAACAGGTTCTGCAAAGTTTTGACTAAAGAGGGAAAGATACAAACGGAAGGCTCACTTTAAAAACTTTTTTGTGCAAAAAAATAAAATTAAATAAAATGAACCCATGTATCCTTTTCCTCCCACTTCAGAATCATGTGCATGTGTATGTACTGTACCTCAGACTCAGCGGCTGGTTGATCTGATTTTATATTTTCAACAACACCTTCAGACGTCTCCTTCTCCACAGGAGTGAGAACAGCTTTGGGATCCAACGTGGGGCTGGCATCAGCGGTCACCAGCCTCTTAGGGCCCTTCACTACTCGACCAGAGCGTGTGGTGGTGGTTGTGGGAGCAACAGCAGCATCCACTAAGCTAAAACTGCCTGCAGAACTGGACTCTTCTGCCGGAACCATCAGAGAGTTCTCCTCCTTGACAGCATCTGTCTGACCTTTTTTGGGTCGACCTCTTTTCCGTTTCAAAGGGACGGGGTTTCTGGAGTTTACTTGGAACTGCTGACAGAGGGCGAGGGCTTCAGGCACACATAGGCTGGTTGCTGCTTGCTGCACTTTCTGCAGGTTGTCTACTTCCAGCTTCAGCTCTCCACTGTAGACAAAGGTCAGAAGCAGCTCTAGGCCGTCACTGGGGCAACCCTGCAGGTCAAACTCTGTGTGTTGAGTGGGGTTTGAGACGGACACTTCAAACAGATCACTGAAGCAGGCTAGGACGTTGCAGTGAGCTTGGTAAAGCACCCCATCTCCCAAGTTAAGCACAGCATCACAGAATCTCCCTGCTGCCCTCTGCTGGTTCAGGGAGGAAAGGACGCGATGAGCATGACTGGTTTCCGCACCAGGCATCCTTTCTGCTTCGCTGCAACCACAAGAGGATAAGAGTTTAACATATGGTATCATCATTACTGCATAAGTAACCCAATGCTACATTTCTTTACTTGTACTGATATAGGGTGTTATTTTATAAAGCAACAATCAAATTTAAGAGATTTAATCCATCAATTTGGTAATTTTCTACATTAAATAATTTCTGAAACAATATCATTTTTTTTAATTCCTTAAAAAAATCATTTTCCATATCATACTGTAAGTAAAACATTTGCAATAACTTGTTTGTTTCTTCTCTTTTCAATTTACAATGCACACAAATGGCAGGGAAATTGAATTTTTGAGAATATTACACCTACAATGCCTTGTACAAATATTCATAAGCAATGATTTATTGCCATTTTTTCCTCATTTTCTATTGCAATTGCATGTGATAGACCAACATAAACTACTTGTAGTTCCACTGTGAGAATAATAGCGTGCTATAGGTGAATTTAGCTTTACAAATCTAATTTTATTGTACATGTAGGTCAAAATGATCCAATACTTTCTTCCACATGTTTGTATTATTGCATGGCTGGTGTAAAAAGACTCATGGTGCTTGTTATGGCTAGATTTGTGGAGTGTACTACTACTATGAATTGTAATGTCGACAGATTATCTGCAAATACATTTAATTGTACAGTACATACAAAGTTACCATGGCTCTCTTGGATTTATTTAAATGTACCGACATAAATAAAACTGAATACAAAACACTTTTGATATTTTTAACAATATAAACAATATAAACCATGTTTATTTTTCCTTCCACACCACTTTGTGTTCACATATCACATAAAATCCCAATAAAATACGTTAGAATTTGTGGTAATAATGTGAGAAAATGTGGAAAAGTTTAGGAGCCATGAACATTTTTGGGCACTGTGCTTTCTGTATTGCTAATATATTTTTCAACCCACTGCATACATTTCCAAATTAATAGATTTGTAAAAATGCACATTGAAAATTATTGTGATTTAACATTACATTTAAATTAGTAATAACTAAACAGTATCCTACACGTCAAAGCACTCATATAGTCTTTTAATTGGCTAGTATTCAGCAGTTGAGTTGCTTAGGAATAAATAGACACCCTTCCCAAACTGCGCACCTCCACGTTTATTTCTAGCACATACCTTTAAAGACGCTCCCTTAGCGCGTAACGCCTCAAATTGCGAGAACCGGACGCCTGCATCGCCAGGACGACATTTTTTGCCAGTTTTAGTCTGTTATGCAGCATATATCATGCGGGCAGCTAAGCGAAACAGAAAAACGTAGCTACATTAACCTTCTTTTCTATACTCGCAGGCCCATAAATGAAAAAGGAAGAGGATGTGACGCCGTTTAACTCCGGGAAAGTTTTTTGTTGCTTAGATTACATATTATGAAAAGAAACCTAATCCAAAGGGCGTTCATTGCGATTTATGCTTCTATAGAAACGCTCATTTTAGCTCACGAGAACACGCAATTAATCTATTTTCCCCTTTATCACTTTTTATTTTCAAATGAAAACACTCCTAGAAAGTTTTTGACGGCCATATTCCGACGTTAATCGTTTCGTTGCCTGACAACCAATCACAACAGCGCGTTGATGCAGTGTGGGATATTCACACACGCAAGTTAGCCCGCTAGCGGCGGCTAAATAGCAGAACTCCTTTCCCTTAGGTTATTCACATTTATGTTTTATAAACTTTGTCTATTTAGCAGGCGTGAGAGGTGTTTTTGACATAGCTTGGCATCGTTTTCACCGTAGTTGGTGGTAAGTTAATCTTTTTTTTTATCTTGAAAGCTTTAGCTTCAGGCTAATGCTACTGTGCACAGGTTGTGCTCCGTTAATGTTAGTAACTGTTAATTCATAGCAAATTTAAAATATACGATGTTTAGTGAATGCATAGCTCTTTTATTTGAGCATTTTTATGTTAAAAACTAGCTCAATTACGGTTAAGTGTGTTCATCTTGCCTCCTTAAATGTTTTGCAACTTAAAGCTAGCTGAGGCCAACTTGCTCTGATAGTAAGATTTGTAACAAGGTTGACAACTTTAACATTTGCAGTAACTTCGGGCTCCTTCTGGGATCAGTTATATAGAAAAAAAATGTTAGATAAACAAATGCAAGTCAGAATAGGAGCACTCTGAAAATAATAATTGGCACAAAAGTTGTCACGTTTATGGTGGCTGAAAGATTCACAAACTCAACAGAGATTCAGAAGCTCATAAAAACCGGTTTTAGCCGCCCGTGATCTTTGTCTATATTTAGTTTATTTTTAAAACAACTTTAGAAAGGTTGTATGATAAAACATTCACTTAAAACTGATGAAGTGTTATGAAAACTTATATTTTGGAGTAACTTATTTCCCTCCTTTTACTGTAAAGTTGTGACAGAGAATAACAAAAACGGCTTAGTTTAAAATATTCTTGTTTAATATATGTTTCTCTTTTTATTACCACCATAATTACCAAGCATCAACTTAAATAATAATTTTAAAATCTTCAACCTTACATTCTAAATAATTTTCTGCTCAATCTCTTTATGTTTGATAGTGTATGTGTGTGTATATATACTATAAAGTAAAACAAAGACTGCTGTTGTCCAGCATGGCCAACAGGAATATGCAAAATATTTTTTTCTCGAATGCTTTATGAGAGTGAGATTTATATAAACAGAATTAGTAGTGTTGGAAAAATTGTGACTCACTCCAGAAGAATTAGTGTGACAACAGTTTTTAAAATATGATTTTTCACTAAATATCTTCTCTATCTCATTACTTTCAGGTTCCCTGCTTTGATTTGCCTCTGTAAAACATTACTGCATGTTTACTACAAGATCATGAAGGTGAACAAAAACATCCAGGTAAAAGGTAAACCTCAAAAATGGAAAGATGTGAGGAGCAAACGGTGCAGATCTTCCATCAAATCCTCAGATCTCAATTCTAGTCCTGTCATGGTCAAGATGGTAAAGGAGCACCAGGTGTCTATGAAGAAAAAACCCTCTTTAAAGAGACTAAAAAATAAACCAAAAACTGTCTCTGAAAAGAAGAAAACCTCTTCACATGGATTTAAGAAACCCGAGTCTCAAGCTAATGGGTGCTCAACATTTGCCTTGGATGACGAGATGGAACGCCTTCCGGACTTTACGGAGCGTTCTGAGTCAGTTCATATAAATGGAATGGAAACCTCAGAAGTGTCTGAGGAAGTCCCAGGGAGCAGACTGGAGGGGGAGGCTCTTCATCACTGTGCACAAAGAGGCAACCAGCAAAACCGCGCAGTGTTGGTCATGCAGAAAAATCAGGTATGCTTCACCAAAAAAAATTCCTAATTAATTGGCAGATAGAACTTAAACAACTTCTGTATTCAAGCATCCTGTTGACCTTCTTGCAGACGCTGTGCTTCCGTGGGAAATGCATTGTGACCTGTTTGTATGGTCGTGTTGAAGTGATGGGATTTACTATTGATGAGGGTCAGAAGTCGTACCCCCTGTTTTCCCCAGCTTCACACTGCCCGCTCACGCTCAGAGCACTGGGACACACTGATTACGTCAGAGATGACAGAACAGAGGCTTCCAACATCCTTGAAGATTATCTTTCAGCAGGTAAACTGCAGGTCTTCTGTGAGAAGTAGCTAGTGTAGTTCTAAGGTTTTAGAAAAACGAAAGATTAACCCGTCAGAATTTCCAATCTCTGGTTTGACCTCAATAAAGAGTTTAAACCAATTTTGATTTCTCTTTTGGAATTACAAAAGAATATATAACAAGATTGTTTTTTTTTTTTAAGTTTTAAATCTATTAAAGTTGCAGTTTTAATAAATAATATAAAAATAGCTTACTTGGAGTCTTTTTTTATCTCACTAACAAGCATTCAAATTAAACAGTATTGTTTTCAGCTCATAGTAGAACTTGTGTATGGTGCGTTTGTTGACAGAAACACAGTTGGATTTTTGAGCTTCTGACTTGTCAGTCACTGGTCAGACTCAAAATCTGCTGATTCTGGTCACTGCGTCTGAAAGTGGGGATTTTCATTATGAGATTCAGCACTGTGTTGATTTTCCTGAAACGGTTGGGCCATTTAAAGCTATTTCTCTCTAGGCGAGGCAAGTTTGTTTGTATAGCAAATTTTCAGCAAGAGGAAAATTAAAAGTACCTTACATGATTATGCCCTAAGCCATTTGAAACGTTTTTTTTTTTTCTTTTTTGCAGCATCACGGAAGAAATTGGTAAAAAAGGTAACACCAACATCATCTATCATCCTCCTGGATCCTTTAGAGACTCCTCTGACACGCTTTCTGTCAAGCTTTACACACCTTAGTGAACTGTTCAGTCCCCCTGTGGTAAGCTGGTGGATATCTTTATTTCTTATTTTATGAGCTTGTGTAGACTTTTGGGCACATTAGAGAAAGTTTGATATAACTAATGATTCTCTTTCCTGTGGGTTTGTAGAGTGAACTAATGTCAACTGTTCTTGACACCCCACTGAACGGTCTGGGCATGATTCCACTTGCCAGTAACATCGAGGGTCTGAAAATATCCAGGAGCTGCAGAGATGCTCTCAGCACAGTTATCAATGCTTGCAAAGGTGAGCATCTACATGTCTTGGCTTTATTTCTGACTTGGTCCTTTTGGACTTTCAGACACAGAACACAAATGCTCTCTAAGAAATTTGCTAAATTTTGTTGCAGCTGAAGGTTAACATTGTTTGAAAAACTCTTCACACTCATTTTAAAAAATTATTTTTCTCACCTTAGAGATGCATTTTGTTCAGATTCCTTTTTTTCATGAGAAAATGTTGAGCTTTTGCTTAATTTTCTACTGTATTCTCTTTGTTTTGTCTTGTTTTATGCATTTTGCCTCTAACTATATCTCTTTAGATGCAAGAACTTCACAGGTGATGAGTTAATATACACATTTAGATGTTGACAGTAAAAGTTCTAATTTTAATATTATTATGTGTATTTATGTAATAAATAATGAATACAGAGCTTCATTATAATCATGTCTTCTTTTTATTTTGGTCCGTTGTTAAGGAGACATAGACGGTTGTGCTGTTATTCTTGTATGTGGGGTCAAGAATGTGGGCAAATCAACATTTATCCGGATCCTCATCAATACGTTACTGAATCAGTGAGTTCACACAACTCATACTTGACTTTTTATGTCTCATAATTTCTATTTATAGGTTTATTCTGCTTATAACATTGAAATTAAAAGATAACTGTGTCATATTATGTTAATTATAGTACTTCCAATGTGGACTATTTGGAAGGAGATCTTGGTCAAACAGAGTTCACCCCTCCTGGTTGTCTGTCTTTGTCGACTATCAAAGAGCCACTTTTGGGTAAGATTTTCTTTTTTCCATAATCTCTTTTTGCTTGATTTCATTTTTGGTTATTCTTTGTGTTCCTCTTTACTGATTTTCAACATTAAACAATTTAATTTAGCCCTAAAAATCTCCTAACCAAAGGACCTAGCAACAAAGCTATTTCAAATGGAATACATCGGATCACTCTGCCTGTGACGCATTTGGCTTCTTAAATTCTGCTGAAGTCCAAAGCAACAGCTTGAGTGAACAGCCAACATGTGTCCACGAAAAGTGCAGAAAATTTTAGAGATGTATATCTGGATATTTTCTAGTATAAATGGAAGATTCAGACTCTTATCAGAACATTTCCCGGGTCCAGTCTTGATGCAGGGATGTTGCAGCATCTTCCTCAGTCTTTCAGATGTGTATTTTGGATCCCGTTTTAGGCATTCATGACAAGTCAGGACCTGGGAAATGTTGCTCTGGTTCTGGAGTAGAACCCAGTTCTACCACTTAAACTTTGGAAAACATCCAGTTGCTTATCTCCTAAATTTACCACTTAAACCTTAGAGGACTTCTGTCACTTTTTGTGATGAAAGTCTGACTTTATAATCTGAATTTTTCAGCTTTTTTTTTTTATGTCTGATTTTACAATTTCAGGGATTATCTTTCAATAAATATGGTAAATTTACCCATTCTTCATAGAAATTTTGACTTTTTCACATTGGAAAATATCCAAGTTCTATCTTGTAAATAGGAGACTTTTTTTTTCTTTTGATGTTGTTGTACTCTTCTGTGGCCAGATAATCTTTTATTTTCCTTCTTTATTGACTCAGATGAATTTAAGGTTTTTTTTATTTTTTCATTGATTAATTTATTAAATGTTTTAAAACTTGCCACACACTTGCTGCTCCTGCTGTGAAGTTTCTTGTGATCGCACCCTGAACAAGCAGCTGTTGCGTCTTTGTGATTTTTGTCCAGGCAGCTTGATCCACGTTCAAAACCGCAAAATTATAAGTGAATCAAACCCAATGAACATTTAGTCTAGTTCATTAGGACCCAGACTACCAAGGGTTTAAAGATTTTTATTTTTTTTTTGTCTTATTTGTACTTAAAAGTCTTACAGAAAAGTCACCAATGCAATCTGTAGCCAACTGAGAAATTAAAACCAGTACATGTGAGAATGAAACCGTTTCCAATATGGATTAAAAATTTCCCGCAGTGCTAATAATCAAGGAGGGACCTGTGAACTCACCTCCTGCTGCTTTCCAGGTCCTCCATTCACACACCAAGTCACCCCGGACCACATGATCTACTATGGTCAGTCTTCATGCGAGACAGACTTAGACGGATACCTCGAGTCTATGAAGTCCTTATGGCGCAGACGACCACAGAGCAGAGAAATACCCGTCATCATTAACACCATGGGCTGGATCAAAGGTCAGTTCAGGCTCCTCACCATAATGACAACAAAACACTGTTAAGATCTTTACCCACATTAAAACCACGTGTTTTTGCAGGATTTGGTTTCCAGCTGCTGGTGGACCTCATCCGCTTCCTGCCCGTCACTCACATCGTCCAGCTCAGCCACGGCGTCTCCACCCAGTGTTCCTCCCTCACGCCGGATTTTCTGAGGATGACACAGGGTTATCAAACGCACCCGCCCACTCAGACCGCCCTGGATGAATTCACGGAGAGCCACTGCCCCCCCAAAACATACACACATCTCAATGTACAGTCAGAGTTTCAAGGCGTGGGACGCCAAGGGACGGCGTAAGTACAATATAAATTCTACGCAGAGCGACTGGAAGACGTGTCGAGGCAGTTCAGTAACCTCTAGATGTATTTTGCAGAAGACATCAGAGGTCTAATGAGCACAGAGAGTTGTTGTTGCTGGGTTACCTGAGTCGGCTGCAATTTGATGACCCTGGACCAGTTAGACCACTACACACCCTCACCCCATACCAGGTAAATTATTAGAGATGCAGCAATCCTTTAATAGCAGTATTGATATGTTTGATTTTGGACACATGAGTTAAATTTACAATATTTTACAATGTCATAAAGATCAGATCAGTTTGTCTTGCGCATCGCAATAACAATGAAAGGTTTTGTTTCCTTTTTACCATTTTTTTGTTTGTAGATGTTAAACACAGTTGTTGACTTTCCCACAGGTACCTAACACAGCAGTAGCTTTGGGTGTTATCCACAGTGAGGTGGCACCCTCTCACATGTTTTACGCCATAAATGCCAGTCTTGTGGGACTCTGCTGCTTGGCAGAGAAAGTAACAAGCAAAGGAGGGCCCGTCATCCTGTCCCAGGCGACGCTTTGCCCATGTGTGGGGTTCGGTATGTTTTCTATCTTGACTTTTTATATTCAATGTCATTTGGCCCTTCTGTTTTTGACAAATCGATAGAAGTTGAAGGCTTAGGTTGTGCATTGAATGTCTGTGTCATATCTTCCAGGTGTTCTTCGAGGTATCGACACAGCACGAGGTCTGTACTTCTTGCTGACCCCTGTAGATCCCTCCGTCCTCAGAAAGGTCAACTGCCTCCTCATGGGGGCGATTTCTTTGCCTTCATGCATCCTAACTGAACAGGTCTGCGGCCGGTTCATTCAGCATACTTATCAAAGTAATGCATGCGTGTCTGTATTTGTTTTAACTGATATGTGTTTCTCTGTTCAGCCCGGCATTGAGGGTGAGATGCCATATGTCACTGCAGACTACAGCTTCGACCTGACCGGTGCAGGGAAGATACGAGTCTTCAAGGGCCTGATGAGGCCCAGTCTGATGGGAGTGAAGTGACCTGACAGAATCAGTATATTAGCCTTTACATTTTTTGACTTGTCTTGAATCAGACTGGTCATCGCTGAGCTGTGAATGTGTAGAACTGAAGTTGAGTTGCCCTGCAGGAGGCGTTCACTGCAATTTTTTATAGTGAACATTATTTCTGGCAAATTCAGGTTCTTGGTTAACAGACTTACAGTTGTCTACTGTACCTCTGGAAAGGAGTTATAAGCTGCTGCGTATCACATGGATACTGATGTAAAATATGATACCTTCTTTTAGTTTTTTGTTTGTCACATTCCTGATCTAAAAACCTGCCACATAATAAACAAAAAAAAAACTTTCTGCTGAGACTTCGTCCTTGTTTTTGGATCAGTCATCCAACTTATTAGACGTGATCATATTTTATAGTTAAAACCAGATATTTCTGTACAGTGTATAAAAACACATTTTCTCTGTCTCATATCAAACAGACAAAATATTTCCTATTTTAAGTCGCATAGGATTACCAAACAGGTTTGATACCAGAATAATCAGAGGTTCTTTCCTATTGATGCTATCTATTTTCCAAAGTGTACCAGTCCCTCCTGTAGCACATCTGCCCCACAACATGATGCTGCCACCTCCATATTTCACAGTTGGGGTGGTGTTTTCAGTCTTGCAAGATTTGCAAATCGCTGCATTTCGACATGAAAAATGTGTAGGAACTCCCAAACAAGATGCAGTTATTCTCACTTCTTCCCGAAGGGGGCAGCAGATATTTGGGTATGCTGCTTTTAAACTGCAGCATATGTTAACTGACTCAAACTGGGCCTGAAGGGCAGGAAAGCCACAAGAAAAGCAGTCGAGACACCACTCTGAAATATTAATGTAGAACAGTCCTGCATTATCCTTTCAGAGGCAAGCTGAGACTTTTATTTTGTTGTCTTGAAAATAACTCGGATGAAAAAGCACTCACAGCGCAGAATTGCTAATATAAGTGGACTGTTTGAACAGCCCCATCTGCCCACTCACTTCTCTTTGTTTACTATTCACCGCTCCTTTATTGAGGATGGGAGAGCATAAATACATTTTGGAGGAGCCTTTGTTTTGGCTTTGTCAGTCTCATATTTTCCACAAAGATTTTATGCAAACTAGATTGAAAATCCAGCTGCAGGAGTGTCATTAAAAATAAATGAATAGTTATGACAAATATTCATGTGTTCAATTTCCAAGCACAGACTGATTATTATTTTGAGTACTCAATATTGAAACTAAGGATGATTTTAAATTCTAGTAACTATTATGTCAGAAATTACAATTTGTTATTGTGAGTCAACTGCAGATGTTATGATGGAATTAAAACTAACAAGAAAACCAATAAAATTCTACTGACAGAGTTCCATACATTCAGTCATATTTACTCTTTTAATGATGCATTTGAAGCTTTTGTTTTTCTGGGTGGAATTTATTTTATTTTAACAGAAAAAAAGATGGCTCTGGCATTGAGAAACTGATGGACAATCCCTACATAACAACCCCCAACTTCTGTAGTATGTTTTAAAACTATGAACTGCAACGGCCAAATATTAATCTTGTCGTTCCAAAATTGCTTTGTTTTATTTTATGTTTTTTTTTTTTGCTGACTTCCACTTTCTTTTCTCTAATGTTAAAAACTAAGGATAAACTACAAATAGCTAGATATACCTACAAGTAAAAAAAAAAGCTTACAGACAAATTAAATAAGATCTAAATGAAAACATAAAAAAAGGATTATTTCAATGAAAATAATTCTGTATGTATTGATACCTTTTACAGGTACTGAGCAAAATATGAAACAGTTTAAATACTGTTTGTATTTAAACTGTTCATCTTCATTTTTATTTTGGAATCAGTCAAATATTTACAGTGGGATACTTGTTGTTGGGGGATGGGATCTCTAGCCTACCTTTTATTTATGTCTTAAATTGGTCACTGGTTCCAATCTGGATTTAACTAGGACTTCCAGCCAACCAGAAGAGAGGACCGTCATCACCTGTTCCCAATCTGTAGGCCATTAGGCTGCTCCAATTATCCATCCTCATTAGACCCAAAGGGCTTTTAATTGATTTTAAATGTGTGAAATGGTGATTTTAGCGTGACAGTGAAGTTCAAAGGTTCACCATTTCCCCCTTTTATATTTCATAAGAAATAGTGTGTGGACAGAATAAAATATAACAATGTTCAGTGTGTAAAAGTGTATAACCTGAATGAACCTCCGCTCTTGGCCACTAGAGCGACAAAGTACAGCGAGTGATTTTGAGAGCCCAGTCAGTGTGAATGAATGGAGGGGAGCCGGATGGTCGATCGGAGTCTCCACAGAGCAAACTAGGCTTCGTTCTCAGCTGTGCGCGTTGCGTAAAGTTGCTGTAAGGAAATCTTTCCTCAGAGCTGCGGCTTTAAAGGGCTCCGGACAAAGATTTTCGTCCTCTAAATCCCATCATTCCCATACAGACCGAGCTTCACCAGTTGAGCTTTATTGTTTTTCCCCCAACCACCGACGTCGAGGATCTTTTTCTGCTTGTTCTTCTGCAACAGGTTATTTACCGCTGTGCGTCGCGTACAGCCTGCAGCCCCAATCTCCAGCGCTGGTTAGTTCAGGTAACTTTCTGCTGCTGCGTGCGGAGAACGATGCTTTCCTTTGCGATCTGAGCTGCATGCAGCATTGTGCTTCACACCGAGCCGATCTGATCTGAACCACGCAACCCGAGCCACCGATCCGTCTAGTGTGGTAGCAGGAGCGAAATGAAAATGGCCCCAACAATGAGACAGCCGAACAAACAGTAGAGTCCGATCCTTGTAGAGCTTCGAAACGCCGACAAAAGACCCGAGAAGTACCTGGTGTTCGGAGGACGAGGAGGGTTCTGCAAGGAGGGATCGATGGTTCCGAACAAGTGGAGCATGAATTCGGTTCTGCACAAATCGCCTCCAAAGAGCTGGCTTGGGCTCCGGTTAAGACTGAGTGAGTAGCCTGCGTGTTTGTTGTATGTGTTAGTGTACCAGTGGGACACAGTGGACAGGTCAGCGTGTTAAAGTCAAGCTTACTTAAGTCACTTGGAACAGAGCAATTCTCCAGCCTGGGATCCACCAGTTCTGTGTGCCCGGGGTTCCTCTGGGCATCAGGGTTCTTACAAGTTTTCGTGACCAAGAGTTTACCAGACTCTGATAACAAAGTTTTCAATCCAGTTTTAGACATTTCTCCTGTAAATGCAGGAGTTGACACAATCTACTGCAGGCATTCTGTCAAGGTCATGCTTTGAATGCAAACCTTGCTGGACAGTTTATAAGATGGATGGATGGATGGATGGATGGATGAGGAAATGGATGGATGGATGAAGAAGGAGATGGCTGGGTGAGAAAGGAGATGGGTGGACATTGAAATTGGTGGATGGAACAAGGTGATGGATGTCGGATTGGTGGACAGATTATGGGATGATAGATGGACAGCCAACAAACAAATGAATGATCAACAAACAGCGAGGTGGATCTCACATTGATTTTCTGACAATGTGATGGGATAATAAGTCTGGAAATAACTTTTTTTTCCCTCGTTTTCTTTCTGTACATGTCCAGATCTGGAAAATGTTAAATAGTAATTCCAAACTTTTCTATGAACTTTGCTCAGGAATTCTGAAGCATCAAAGCTAATGGCTGGATTTGGCAACCATAAGCAGTCATCCAGACTTGTGTAAAGTCAGAGGAGGCTGATCTGAAGTCCTGCCCTGGAAAAAAATCAGATTCAGATGATTGATCTCCACTCTCTGCAGCCCAATCCCATTGACTGCATTGTTTTTTTTACTCCTTTCTTCTCTCACACCTATAGTTTAGATGTATACAGACTTCCCCTGACTGTTTCTGTTTTACATATTGAGGTAGTTAGCAAAAATACATGGCACAGGTAGCCAAGGTAGAGTAGTTCTAAATAACGACACACACAATCTCATAACTCAAAGTTTAGAATCTACAAAAGGATAAGAGACAAAGATTTTCTTTATCTCTTCTTCTTCAAAGTGCTATCTGCCTGATGGTGCATGTTCATGCGTGATGCACGCCGTGCTGGCAGTTCATGGGTTCACGCAGTAAGTAAAGTAAGCACAGAGTTTAAAGTTTAGCGGTCTTAATTGGTTGAGTCTGGAACCCCTCAGTGTTCCAGGCCACCGGAGTCTTAAGCTTGTCTTAAACACACAGGTCTAATCTGGGACCAGATGTCTTGTCTGGTCTCTGTTCTCTACTGAAAACAAGGAGCGCAGACCAGAAATCTCAGCTCTGTCTGCTGTGATTCTCTCTCAGGACAAATTAACCTTTTTGCTTTATGAACAGTTTGAACTCCAACAGTTCAAACTGTGTGAACTTGAGTCTGAGAAAGTTACAAAGGTTTGTTATTGCAGATCTTTAAAGAAGTATGCCAACAAATTTGCTGTTTGTAGTGTAACCTTCATCTCCACATGTGTGTGTGTAGAAAAGGCTACTCTTTTCAATATGTTGAAATGCAGTTTTCTATCCCCAATGTATTTTTTTTAGGAGTTTTTTCAGCCCAACCTCCTTACCTTGAGTTCTTATACCAACTTCCTTATTTTACATTGTCCTATTCATTAGAGCCTTGCCAAAGTATTCACATTCCTTAAACATTTTCACATTGCTAACTTAGCTGTATTTTATTTGGATTTTATATGATGGATCAACCCAAACTAGTGCATAACTGTGAAGAGTGTCCCCCCCCCCGCCCTTTTTATTCTGACGCACCTGAAGAAAATCAAGTGCAGCCGCCTTCATAAAATTTAATCTCAGGATAAAAGGAGCTACTCCTTTGAAGACGTCAGAGGTTTGTTGAGATTATTAGTGAACAAACATCACCATGAAGAGTAAAGAACACAGCTGACAGGTCAGGGATAAAGTTGTGAGGAAGTTTAAATCAGGGTTAGATTAAAACAAAACAACATAGAAATAGGAATATCCTTTAATGTCTCTCCGTGGGGAAAATCGGGTGTAACAGCAGTGAGTTTGAGATTCACACAAAGGTAAGCAAATTTATACAAATAAGGATAAGACTGCAGAGTAAGGGCAAATTTACAACATAAGATAAATAATACTGTACAGTTTCTAAACATAGCTATTTGGATTATGTGCAGCTGAGTAAGATTTTTTTTTCAAGAGAAAGTATTCAATGTGAATGTGTTTGTATAGCACATTTCTGCAACAATGCAATTCAAAGGGCATTACGTCATAAATGTGTAAAACAATGAGCAATAAACATTACATTTTATCAAATGCCATCATCAAGCAACTATACATCAAATATACATTGATATGTATATTTGATGTATACATTGATATGTTCCTCCTAGAACCAGAAGAGTGGATCGTAAACAGAGGCTAGGCCTTCTATGGAGTTGAATTGATGCTTTGTGTTGGTTTATCACAAAAAATCATAATGTAATACTTTGACTCACATAAAATGCTTACAAGATTACAGCTATAATGTGACAAACTCGATAAGATCAAGAACTATAAACGCTTTTGCAAAGCATTGCAGGTTTACCCAGTAGCCAGAAAGTCAGTTTCCCGAAAGCCTTCTCTCTGTGCCGTATAAGGACGACCTTACCTTACTGAGTTAACTCTAAAGATGAGGTCAGTTCTATACTCGGAAACAGCCATTTGCAGAGCGTTTATTGCATTTCATATCCCAATCTTGATCTGGCTTGTGAAGGACCTAAATAGAAGTAGAGATTGGGCCAGCTATAATAATGACAATAAGGTGGAGAACTGCTGTGAGATGGACACTGTGAGATTATTCTCTAAGTGGAGTTGCGTGGGACTTAATCTTCACAGGCTCCTCAGTGCTGAGGGAACATATGGAGAAGGGTTCAGTCTCTCTGCTGGAGTCTGGTATAACGTGGTTGTGTGTGCCATAGTGTGTGTGTTGTATATATGTTAGATTTTTAACCTGGCACAAAGCCTGTTGGCATTCTAAACTTCCGTGTTTGGACTGTCTCTCCTTTGTTTCATTGTGATTTCCTTTCTCTTTCCCCTCTTTGCATTTCTCTTCCTGATACCATCCCAGGTCACAGTTTTGTTTTTTTTTTCTTTTCTTTTTTTTCCCCTCCAGCTTTCATAAGTAAAATTCTCAGTCTCATGCTATGCTGCAGCATGTTCTAATATGTATTTCGCACGAACACAATTGTTCTGTGAAAGCCTTGATCTGCCCTCAATCTCATTAACACCAGTGACCCTGGAGACATTTTGTTTTTAATTTCTTGTTTGAAATCATCCACTAGAGTGCTTTGCATTTCTCCACAGTTAGAACTGGTCAAAACTGACTCAGTAGTGTTGGTCTCCACCTCTTGGTTAAGTGTAAAATGTGTTACAGTCTATAATTAAGTTTATTCATGCACTTGCACAGTAATCCTCTCTATTGTGTCCAACAGAAAACATGCTTATTTTCATGGATTTCAGTATTATGGTACTGCTGCAAGTGAATTTTACTCTGACAGAGCTTTATATTGTATTTAGAGATGTTTGTCAAGGAAAAAAATGCCCTTTTGGCGAAATTAGGGAGTGTAAACTTGTTTTGATTTTTGAAAATCTTCTAGTGTCGTATTTCTTTCACAATGGGAATTCCCCATTGAATCTTTTCTGTCTTGTCATTTTGATTCCTCTGTCTTATTTTTGAAAGCTGTCAAGTTAAAGTAGTTAATCTTCTAATAACTCCGTCTCCTTAACTTAAAACTTTGAAAGGAAATTGAGTTTAGATATTTAGGTTGTTGTTTGGTTAACATTGGCATCTAGATTGTTACCAATGTTCCATTTGGAATGTTCACTGATATGAACTGAAGGAAATCGGTTCATATTAATGATAGTGTTAAATATTGCAATGATATTTATTTCAATTTACCCAAATTTTCATTGGTGATATTGTTTTTCAATAATTGGCGTAATCCCAGCACTCTGGTGTCTTGGTCACAAAGATCTATTTCAGTTTTGCACTTAAACAACAAATGTGTGCAAAACTTTCAACAAAATTCTCCATTAGCAATTTCTGTTTGGCTAAAGCTAAAAAGCCTTTGTTTTGCAGACTATGAGTCTAATTGATACAACCAGATACCTGAGCTAAGAAGCTTTACAGAATATAACCCAACTGAACTTGCTATTATAAGAAGTACTCTTTGTCTCTTTAACTGTTAAGCCCTGATCAACAGGTGAGCTTTTTAATGCAAGATTGACAGTAGTGTGTGTTTTTCATAGCTTTACTTTAGAAGGAAATAAATTCTTTGTTTCTAAAACCACAAAAATGAGAAAATTCTTTAAGAGTCCTTATTAAGGCACACCAGACAAAACAAATGTCGACATACTATTTACAAAAAAATATGCAAATCTAGAGGTTCGTCTTTTGACGAGGCTCTCCCTGCTCAGCAAAGGTGAATATCATATTACATAGAAACAGGTGTTGCGGGATTTCCACACGTGAGTGCAGTTTTATCCAGTTTGCAGTCAGGGATGAAGTCATTCGCATAAACGTCCCACAGCTGGAGGCTTATTTTTCTTCAGTCTTTCCTCACGCATGTTTTCCTACCATCCGTCTCTCTTACGCCCTCCCAGAACTCTTGGCTGCCGGAGAACAGAAGCCCAAACTGTTCCTCGTGCCTTAACTTCGACTCCGCTTACCCTTATTCAAACAAATTGTCATTTGAAGGGAAATGCCTTTAAAACTGTGCATGCTCTTGGCCATATTTGATTGTGCTGAAAAAGGATTTGTTTGACTGAGCTGTTTTTAATGCACAACTTTAGTCTACTTTTGCTTTTTAAAATCAAGTCAGGCAGTAAACCTGAAACGACTTCAGTTGATCAAAGAGCCTTCCAGTGTCTCATTGTGTTAAAAGGCCAATGGTGAGCTGCTTTTCTTTAAAGTAAGCAGTAGATAATTAAAGGGAGTATGTTAAGGTCAAACACACACACACTTACACACACCTTCTCTGAGGGGAAAACAGAACTGCAACCATTTATCTCTGAATGTGTCCTTCCACACTTCTAACCTCCACCATGGCTAAATGACTGTTTATGAACATTGCAGCCTTCCACCTGACAATAACTGTACTTTCAGCGAATAAGTGTTTTTGATTCCCATTGACTCTGTTATCGGTCTCTCAAAGGTATAACCTCCACTGCAATTTCATCCAGATTTTTTCAATTATGGGATTATTTCTGTCAACAAGTTGAGGAGTGATTGTTGGTTCCTCTGAGCTACTGGTTCAGGGATGGACTGTTAAATTATACAGTGCTTTATGATGATTCTGTCAGAGAGGATAGTCCCTTTTACGCAGATGGTTCATGTGTTGTCTCTTTGCATTGCAAACTAAACAAAATGTACCTTTTGGGAGTACTTTGCAATACTCTAAATGTACTTTTTTTTTTAAACTATCTCACTTGGGGGTTTGATATTTTTTGGGTAACTTCTGCTTTTTAGTTTTGGTTTTTGGACTATATTTCCATTCATAGATTTGCAATTTTTAGACACTAGAAATTGGGTGAAATTCTTTCACAAGCTTCACACAATAGTTTGCTGGAATTTTGGCCCATTCCTCCTTTAGAGAACTGAACTGCGTCAGCTTCTGCTGGGAATTCAAATACTTTTTCAATTATATATTGAAATGTCAACATAAAAAAAAAAAATAAATAGCAAAGCATGTTGGATTCAAAATAATTTGTTTACATGTATGCCTCGGAAACATGTAGGGAAAATGTGTTTATTTTTTTTAATGTCCAGTTTTTTGCACTTTTGAAATGTCAACATGACATTTAGTGGTCTTAGGAGGGGAAAAAAGTTTAATAAGTACAAGTCTAGCTCATTTGTGGAGTTTGGAAATATTAGCTATAATTTAGTTTTTTCTTTTGGGGGGGGAATTAACAACGCATGTTTAATTCAAATGAATTAGATTAGTAGCATAGTACAGTTGACCAAAGTCATAGAGTTATAAACTCAATCTAAAATATTTTAGATAAAACTGTAAGTGTGATTAGGGTGGGGAGTCATTTGGTGCTGCAGCTAACATTGCAGAAAAGCTGTGGTGTAAGAAAGTTTGGACAGCACTGTTTG
Organism: Brachyrhaphis terrabensis; assembly: GCA_903067065.1. Classification (NCBI taxonomy): domain Eukaryota; kingdom Metazoa; phylum Chordata; class Actinopteri; order Cyprinodontiformes; family Poeciliidae; genus Brachyrhaphis; species Brachyrhaphis terrabensis. Next base: position 40,199 of record CAEGAG010239734.1, on the reverse strand, counting down.
GTTGATAATACTATCTGTTCCTTAGAACATCTTAATCGAGGTGAACTTTCTTCACTGTGTTTGCGTGCATGTCACTTGATGGGACTCTGTAGGTTACTAAGTTCAGCCTTATCAGATTACCTCTGGAAAACTTATTGGAAAAAAAAGACAAGGAGGGGATTTTAGGCTGACGCTAATGCATTTAGCTGTGACCAAAATAACAGAAAACTGAACATTTAAATTTGCTGCTCCACCTTTTGTGGCATAATTGCATAATTAGAACATTGAAATGACATAAATTGGCTATACGTTTGTTAGTCTCAGGATCTGAATCCTGATTTTCTGGTAAAGGGTTAACTTCAGACTCTGTGATGGGCTGCTTTTGCTAAATATAACCTCCAACCTTCACTCACATGGCCACGCTGAAACCTTTAACTACACCATGTATGATGACACTCAGCTTCACACCACTTCTCTTCTTGCTGCAAACACACTCCAAAAGGCCTCGTTTACAGTCCTGTCACATTGCACCCACTCTCACACGCACTTCTCCTCAACGCACCATTGATACTTCAGTAAGTGGGGAATATACTGGGGATCCAGTTCATTGATGATTGGCATACAGAAATTGTTTTTTCTTCCTGTTTTTGTCTAGCTGCAATAATTTAGAGGTAGCTTAGTTGCCTATTTTCAAAGACATTTGTTTGGCTTACAAAAAAATGTCAATGCTTTATTAGAAAATCAATACCTCCCTCTTCTATGTAGAGCATTGTGCATGTGTTGAGAAAAAAACAAATCAGTTTCAGTTTATTCTCATTTTTAAAATCCTCCAGATAACTAAAGAAAACGTCGGTGTTGAGAATTGGATGGGTGTGCAGTTCTTTGAGTCTTTCTGTCACCGAGATGTCTTCAGGCAGCCAGTAGACTAAATAAAACCACAACTTGTTTGTTTTACAGTCTCTATAAAAAGGCTCCACAGTCTTGTTAAAGTTGTACATTGTTTTGATGTGGAAAAGAAGGCAACAGTTTTCTTTAACACCACAGTCTTGAGAAGTGGAATCAGAACAATTAAAAAAATATATGTTTGTTTTAGAGTTTTCTAGATTTAGCCTTTGCTCCAGCTGTGATATTCATGACCCACCAGCAACATCAAACTAGTTGGCTTACTAATTAGCTAATCGGAGGACAGTTACAAGAAATTTATGACATGTTTCGTACACCAGTCCAATTGTAATCAAGTATGGTGCACAAAGGCCATGAGGTACCACAGGGCGTCACTCCAGAATTCGTAAGGCTGGTCCGGGAAGCTGCCAGGAGGCCTTGGGCAACACTAAAGAAGCTGCAGGAATTTGTTGGCCACATGTGAAAACTGTCTACTGTATTCTTCCTACGTCTGGGCCTCAGGGTGGCCTAGACAAATTGACGATTTTCTCAGAAACTTTATATCCAGACTTGGCTAAAATTTGCCTTTCTATTTACTAAGAGTGTACAGACTGATCAAGGTCAGGAGATGTTGCAGGATTTTGGAAAATATAAAATCACTGATTATCTACGTTGATTAAATTTCCCCCCAAAATTATCATCAAACCAAAAAATCTTTGAAGCAGGGTTGCATTTTATTTGGAGAGCATGCAGTGCAATACTATTGCTAAATATTTCAATGACTAAATAAATTATTATTCACTCATGTTTTCCTGTTTTATATCCATTTCTCCTTAATGAACTTTAGGTGTTAAAGTTGCCAGCTTCAACACCTAAGTTATGAATGTTAAGGGTGGCTAAAGTCTATCCAACAGCCAATGTTTTCTGACATGCAGAATTGGAATTCATGACAATTACAATATTCTAACCTACCACTTCCTGATTGCATGCATTGCAGTACCGATTGGGATTAGACATCTTTTGCATCTGTAGTTTTTAAAGAATCTAATGAAGGTAGTCCAGGATTGGTTAGACCCAGGGGTCAGCAACCTGTGGCTCTTAGACTTTGGCCCACAATAGTAAAGAATTGAACAACATCTTAAAATGTAAAGTTAATAAATAAAAGGTTAGCTTTAGCAGCAAATATTTTTGTGAAGTATTTTTTATCTTTAGGTTGGAAACTTAAGTTTTTGTCATTTGAAAATTTCAGTGACGAAAATGTATTGATTCATTTTATTTATTTGATTTTCTTTATTTTAAACCCCAAAAATAAGATTGGTTTCCTGTCATTTAAAATCAAAGCAAATGTCCAATAGTAGATATTGTAAAAATACGTATTTTCTTTGTGAAAAGTCATGTAGTTTTTGTTTAGTTGGCTAAAAATCAAAAATGGCTCTTAAAGTTATAAAGGTTGCTGATCCCTGGGATAGATGATGTACAGTGGTATTTATCACTGTTGCCCACATGGCTACTTTGATTATGGTTGGACTTTTTAGTCTTTTTACAAGACAACACACAACTTAAAAGACCCCTTCAAACTCCATCTTTATCACATTCCTTTTAGACTCTAGCTTTACTTTATCTACTCGACAAACTTTACATTTCAGCATTATAATCAATCATTATCTTTCTGTAATACCTTTCTGTGTAAAGCTGACACAAATGGGATAAGAAAAGACTGCGTCATCAGAATTTGATGCAGAATTTAGTTAGTTTTTAGTAAAATACACTGGAAGCCTTATTAGGAGGAACGCAATAGAGAGGCTGTGGCGGAGGCAAAACATCAACTGAGATTTTTATTGACTAAAGGCATGTGTTTTTTTTCTGTTGAGAAGGTTCAGTATGACTTAGAGGTTTTGAATACAAACCTAATCAGCCATAAGAAATGAAGTTTTGCATAGGGGTGATGGGAACAGATGGTCCTGGGTGTTTGTTGAGCAAAATGTTTACATGTCAGGTCATAAAGATTTTGGTATTAAAACAATCCTTACATTCTGGTGAGGGAGGAATAAAACATTTAGGTATTTTTTTTATAACTCCTTTCAAATTCTTTGTGGGCCGCAAGAAATCAAAGTGTAATCTTGCAATGCTATACAACAGCAATTTCAATCCAGGTAGTAGTAGTAGTAGTTAGAAATTGGACAATGTTCCTGCTCAGTCCAACCTTTTGCTAAGAATATGTTTTTCCTCATATGAAGTATTTATTCAACTAAAGTAACTATGACGCTTTTTATAATGGTCCACATATTGTTTAAGGAAGAACTGATTAAAATGTTTTTCAGTGTAGGTACTACTGACACAACAGACTTGGTATTTTCTGCTCTTCAGATTGCTTACAAAAGGGCCCCTTTATTAAAAACTGATCTTAAGAAGGAAGATAAAAGGCAGGCCGTCCGATTTTTCTGCCCCCCTTTCACTCCCCTTCGTCTTCCCGCTTTGTTTCTGTAGTAGGTGGAAATTGGCCCTTGTGTTTGCAGCCGCATTCTCATCCTGCACGACTGCTCTCTTCATTAAAAGGGAAGCAGCGCGCTCAAAGCTGCTTCAGATTATTACCATATGTCTGCAAGGCCCGGAGCTGAGCAGCAAACCAGCTCTCATCCTACCCTCTAATTTCTTATCCCAAAATTGGACATGTGGGTCGCTATGTGTGACAACGTCCCTCCCTTCCCCCGGCCGGTGCAGTACGTTCTCACAGTATTTCTTCTCCAGTTTTAGACGCATAATAGCAGTGCTTGAACATTTCAGCAACACTGGCGGAAAATATTATGCTTGATGGGAAACGTCTCTTCATGTTGCTTCAACCCCTTCAGCTGCCCTTCAAAGATATCGAGTTAGTGGAGTGCATTGTCTCAGCTGAGTGTTTTGTAACTAGGCTTTCTGTGGCTCATTCTCGCATCCAAGAGGACCAATGTGTTCATTGTACCTCCACAGAAATGACTGAGCTCCCTCTGCACAGAGCTGGTGCTTTCATGGAAGGAAATAAATCTTTCAAGACCCATAAAGGGCGAGGGCACTAATCAATGCAGAAAAATGTCAGCCGTTTACAGTTTGAGCAAAACATAAAGAAAATCCCCTCTGGATGTAGGAGGGTGCTCAAAAAGAGATCTTTGTGTCACCCGGTCCAAAAGCCATTGGCCTAGATTGCCCATCCCAGCATGCAACTCACCTCAGCATGAATACAACACTTGTCCGATGGAGTGGGCAGAAATCCCCCCCCCCTTCATCGCCAGGAGATCCTACACATGAGCTGCTTGGCTCTCACAAGAGCTCTGTGCAGTTTGAGGAAACTTTACCATGGATGAAATCAAGGCTCAAAGGCAGCAGCAGGAAAGGAACCGTTACTTACTCCTGGAGATAAGATTGCAACACCTTTTAGCAGCTGGACGTCTGTAATTTTAGTCAGGAATAGCCTGCTTAAATGGATTAAAAGAGGACAGCAGTTGGTGCTTGACAGCGCCCAGTGGGTGGCTTTTCAGTGACTGATTAGTGGAAAACCTAAAAAGGTCCATAGGATCAACAGGAAGAGGTTCTGAAACAGAACAGCCATAGATGGATGTTGGTAATTTCTTTGTTGGTGGCACTGGAGAAGGTGACTCCAGGCTCAGAACCTTTGAGATGTAATAGATTGAATTAGTTTGCTCACTTAATTACACATTTATGACGGGTCAGATTCAGAAAGTTTAAAGCAAGTTTCAGCAAGTGTGTGCCAGATGAGGTAAAGATGCAGGACATGCAGACAGCGGTTAAAACGGTTGCCAGGTTTGATTTTCTAATACATTGAAAATCAAACCTGAAAGGATTTAATGTAAGACATTTGGTTTTCCTTGTATTTTAAGTGAAGATGGTGGTTTATAATTATTTAGTACAGGTGAAGCTCAGTTTTGAGGTAATGTTTTAAACACACCTGATATTAATTACTATATAAAGGAGCCACTCCTTGAAGATGTTTCTGTACTGGAAGAAGCGAGGTGAATATGAGCTGGAGGCGTTGATGCCTCCCATCACACAAATGACAATGGAGCGCTACTCATGGTCGTCATCACTGGACGTCATCCATGATCTGTCTGGTAAGCTCATCTCTAAATGGAAAGATCAACTCCTCTGACTTCGTGTATCTGGGAACAGGAAGCTCCATAATGGATGCAGCATGAGCATGTGGATTCAGTCAGACGGCACATATGTAGTTATTGAAAGGATTTATTTATTTTTTGGTGATGGGGCTAGTGTTAAATGTCAGAGTTAAATATTAGGACAAAACATGAAGTTAAACTTGTTTTGAGATTTCCCAGAGTTGTACACTTCTTGCTTTTCTGCGATGTAATTAAGCCGAAAATAATTTAACCAAGAAGTCTTTTCTGATTTAAAATAATAATAATAATAAAAAAAACGGGTACATGACCTCTTAAAAGGTAAAAGGAGAATACATTTTGGAAAAAAAACAAACCAAAAATTCTAATGCAAAATATATATATATCCATCCATTTTCTGTGCACCCTTGTCCGTAGTGGGGTCGGGAGATGCTGGTGCCTCTCTCCAGCAAACGTTTCGAGCGAGAGGCAAGGTACACCCTGGACAGGTCGCCAGTCTGTCGCAGGGCAACACGTAAATAATTAAAATCCGAAAATACTTGAGACTCCCAATCAAAACACTTATGGGTGCCTATTTTAATAGCCAAAAATACCTTCATGCGCATTAATACGCTCAGTAGAAACTGTTTTCACTACTGCAGAAACTAATATCTGCTCATGATTGGTATTAGCCAATCAGCACGGATGAAAATGAATCCATCTCCTGGATTGGCTGCTCTGCAAATGCCAGTCAATATTGTGTAAAGTAGCATTGCAGATAAGCGTTCAAGCTTCCCAAGCTACATTTTCTTTAAAATATTTTAGATATGTTCTATGTAAACTAGGACTAGGAGGATTTTCCATGAATAACTTGGTGTTATATTCCTTAAAAAATCCAAAAATAGATAGGGCTCCACGGTACATCACACCCCAAGTCTGATATCACCTTATGTAAAGTAGTTTTTTCCTCATTGCTTTATTCTTTAGTAGCGTGAACTCACTAAAGTGGAAGGACAATAAGGTCATAGAGATATGAAGGAAATTTGGAGTGAGATTCGACACTCCAAATTTAAATATTTACCGGTGAAGAAATGCATGGATGAAGCTAAAAGGCTTCCTCGTCTCGTCTCAGACGTTTTTGATGTGGTCACTTCCCGCTGTGCTGCCCAGTTCATGCCATTAGGAAAAAGGGAAATTACTTTAAAAAAAAAACTTAGACAGGAATGTCCTTCATCCTGTTCTTTTCTGCCAGCTTGTCTTTTGGTGTTCTAGAAGAATTCAGCAAGAGGAATGCCACATATTAAACTGTAAGCTATCAAAGCTAATCTTTTAGTATTTTTGTCAGTTTAATAAAAACATCTCTTAATGTGCTTTTAATATGCAGCAACAACTTCTGTATTAAATATATTTTTGTAATCATTTGGAGCCAAATTCGGAATTGGATTTATTTGATAGGTTCTGAAATGCTCTTGTTTCCTGTATGCCAGGTCTTATTTCAGAATAAATACATTTTCCACCACTTGCATGTGGAGTCGCTCAAGGTTCCACACTTGGTCCTGTCCTATTATCATTATATTTGTTGTCTTTATGATTTTTTTGTTTGTTTTTGTTTTGTTTTTTGGGGGGCGGGGGGCTATGCATAAATAGTTTTTCTCCCACTGCTTTGCAAATAACATCCAAATGTCTCTACCCATACATCGAAAAACAAACAACTCCTTATATATTAGATAAATTGAGAATATAGGCATTTGACAGTGATGAAGCAGAAGTTATTGTATTTGAAATATTAGACTCTCCCCATAGCCTTTTGAAGTTTTCACTTCCTATGGCTGCCCATTTGCTAAAATCTTGGTATAGTTTTTCATATCTCCCTTAAATTAACTTAGGAAATCTCTTCAGTTGTCAAAACTAACCCTTTTTTTGTTACAACCTCATTTTTTCTTAAACACTATGAAAGACTTATTTATGCTTTTATGTTTCCTTTAGATTGGTTAGCTTTATTGTTCCGGATGACCAATATACTTTTTTTCTTTTTTATTCTTATGAATGTGTTTTTACTGTTATGAGACTGTTTTACTGTGAAGTAGAAGTATCAACAACTCTAGCATGAGACAAAATCCATATTTTAAGGATATCATTTGGAATTTGATGAGACATTTTTTTTTTTTTTACACAATTTTGCTTGTCTTCCTTCCTGCACCCTGCTATGTTAACTCAAGTGCTTTTAACACAAATTAAAAGCACGTGCTTGCATATCTTAAGTCGTATTCTCCCAAGGAAGAGTAGAACATGGTTATTCTCCTTGAGGTTTGTTACTCATGATGCCTATAAAAAGACTAACCTATCTCCAAAGGCCATTTCATCAAATAATGTATTGTATAAGACCAGCCATAAATACCTTTCTGACATAAATACCTCAGAAATTTAAGCAATGCATTAAGCTCCTCGTGACTCCTCTTAAATATGGAGAGGGGTTGTTAAGGTCTTGGCTAATACCTGACCTTAGTGTAGGAGTCACTGTCCTTGGATATTTACAGGGAGGTGGAAGAATCTTGCGTTTTCACATTGTCTTTAAACAAATTTTAAATGAGTCAGTACTTATTGAGAAATTTGTTTTGCAGTCTGTCTTGTAAACTGTAAGTCGTTGAGTGCTCCTCCACCCTTCTTTGGAAGCATCTGCACTTGTTCTGTGGTTTTCAGTTTTAAACGTGGTGACCCCAGGTTTGCTCAGATGTGGTGGACGAGGGAGAAGGATAGAAGGAATGAGTAGGAGAGTGAGTGATGCACATATGTGTTTTCACCAACAACATTTTGCTAAATGGGAGGGTGCTGCCTCCACTGCCACTGAATACTCAGCATTAAAAACGCCTGTGTTCAGCTTGATTCTTCCACCTGTACTGTAGAGGAAAAATGTTGCAGGGTTCTGTCTTCAGACGAAATGACTTTATCATCCTAAAAAAGGTGCAAAAAGTCAAGTTGTCTGTACAAAATATTCCACAAAATTTCCAAGGTTTCCCCCAGTGTATTATTAGCCTGGCGGGCCACCAGGCTTTTCTTGCACCCTCACCAGGCTAAGCATTATTGTTTTATAGGGTTTTTTTTATACACCAGTAACAGTGATGGCAAAGACAGGCTAGAGTCTCTTTGACACAATTGGAAGTGCAATGGCAACACAGTATGGTCAGTATGTGAACACACAGGGAGGCAGAGGTCATTTTTTATTTTATTTTATTTATTTTTTATTCACTGGAACTTTGTAAACATTGCCTGTCTTTACCGGTCTACCTGCTAACAACTTCAGCAAATAAAGTGACAAGCAAGTTTTCTGGGGAAAATTATGTATTCCATATTGATCGTATTATAATGAAATCGAAACGTAGGCAACATAAAATCACAATGCACAGAGGTCAACAACATTGAAACATCACGTGGTATTTAGATAAACGCAAGAATTTAATGCAGAATTGTTGAATTTTGAACAAGATCAGCTTCAAGAATATTTTGAATTACTTGAAACATCTTGATTTGGAAAAGAAATGTGTATAGAGAACACTTTTGAAGCAAAGTATATGAAGTATTTTTTATGCATTTGTCTTTATCTTTGCCATCTTGCTTTCTTACTTCACAGCTTTTCTTGCCACTTTGTGCTGATGTGTTTGTTTCTATGCCAGCACTCCTTGACTGCATGCCATCCACCTGCCTCCCATCTGCACCAGCCTTTTCCCTACTATCCCATTGCAGGGAGGTGTATGTTACATTTTGTTGAGGATTGGGGGTAGGGAGACTGTGTTCAACTAATAGAAACACTGTGTGAAAATGAGAAGAGTTAAGCCCTAACAAAGGCACTCATAAGCTCTGCTCTTCTCCGTGTGCCATGACGAGACCTCACTTAACAAAAGTCAGAGCCTCACATTCTTAACATTCCTAGGAAAAAAGGCTTAAATCTAAATACGTTCAGTTCAGTCTCTTCTCATTAACATGGAGTTATGACGTTAAGAGTTCAGGGCATGAGAGAGAAGTTTTGCTTTGGCAAAATTTGGTCTATGTCTTAATACAAAAGTGTGCAAGTTATTAACCTACGTTTGACTTGCCATACTGTAACCACCTTGCTGATGAAGACGAACAGGAATGATGTTCAGTGCCAGCAAAGCTTGGGGGGGTAGCTTAAAATCCCAAATAAAAGCCAATCTGATTGGATTACGCAGTCTGTTCCTCTACCCTAATGTAATCCGCTATTGATAAGTAGCTTATTGCCTTTAGTAGTTGCCCCTCTTTATACCATAAAGAATAACACTTGGTGAAATTCTTATTCTTTACAGCTAGTTTGAGTTATTTTTTTTTTGTTGTTCAACTTGCCATATTTTTGAAAGGGTATTCAAATGTATTAATCATAAGAGAAAAAATGGTTGATGTAAGTCACACAACTTTCTTCTATACATCTACCAGTATGTCACTTTATCACATTGTTTTCTCATATATGGAATGTTACGCAAAAACTGTCTGTTTTTGGATAACCTGTACAGGAGTTGGCACACACAGTTTGTTTTGATGACTGTCATGGTGGAGTGGGCTGCTTTCAGACGTTATGCTCAAATTGTCTATAGGCAGAAAAGATCTGATGTAGCGGTTTGCTACATCAATTCTGATGAAGCTTTTGGCTGAAGACACTCCGTTGTTTAATGATCTCATTAAGAAGATGCTCAGGGTTGTCTGTGATTTTTCTTGCGTTTTCTGAAATATGTATCTTTGCACAATAATCTACAGATGATCCAGAATAGTCAACAGGAACAGAACCAGCCTTCTTTATCAGGTTGCTTAGCCTATTTAAGTCACTGGCTCTGATATTTCTACACCAACAAATGATTGAGTTGACTTGGAAAAATGACTTGCATGAATCTCTACAGACATTGACAGCTGTCTTAGCATGGAGCAAAGTGCAACTGACATCATACAGACAGAAAGCGGCAACATCCAATACAGTCGTTCCCTCACAATAAAAACCATTATAAAGAGTGAAAAATACTTGGACTGTAGGGGGAAAACCCAGATTCATTAGGTAAACAAAATAGTGTGCACTGCTTATTATGCAGTTCTGCAGGTCATACCCAGGAAAATGAAATGTGAATTATCAGTGGACATCTTCCAACATGACTAATATGAGTTTGCGGACAGCTGTGTGCACTTTGTAAAGCTTCGTAGTTCTTTTTCTTGCTCATTCCATCCTTAATTTAATTATCTTTAGTTGTCAGATTCATCAATTTCTCATCTTCAAAGTTTTTTTTCCCCCACAAAATTTGCATACAAATTTAAATGCAGAGCAGTTGAAAAAGATCTTATTGAGATCAACTGTAAAACTTCAGTGTTTCATCTCAGATTCTCATCACAGGAGCTAACAGACTCCACAGTGCAGCACAGGAACCGCTGTGGGCTCAGTTTTCCTGAGTGAGTCACAGTAATAACAGATTTTAGGCAGTGCACAGTTGGCAAATGTGATGTTTAAAAAGCAATGAAGCTGCAAACCCTGGACTCCAGACATACTTCATGTAGGATATCGCAGTAAAACCAGAAAGTACATGCCTTATGGATGACTTTAATGACTTTTCTTGACTTTCTTTTGCCTTGTTGCTTAGTCTTTTCCCTAATTAATAAGCTTTCATTGTTTGGAATTTACTGTAAAATGTCTCATTTCCTGCAGCCCAAGGAAACTTATTTCAATATATCTAAATATTTTTTATATACAAAAGGTCTTTGCTTAAAGCTGTAGAACATTGGTTATTAACATTTCAGATCTCACTGAACATTTTAACTTATGATTTGCCTTTGTAGGATGCACTCTAATCCCTAATTTGAAGGAAGGATTTCGGATTAAGAGAATGCAAAATAAGGAAATGGAAACGGATAGTGGAACACTCGACATGGTTGATTTAAGCTGGCCTTGACTACTGTGGCTTATTTATGGGCACCTAAAGGATCTTTCCCCTGGGCAGTGTCTCGTCGAGCTGAAGCAGGCCAGCGCAGGGGCTGTGTGGACGCGACACACAATCGTCTCTTTAGTGTGCAGACTCATTGTCCGCCGTCACGTGTGTTCGTGTGCTGTGTGTGCTTGTGTTTGCTTTTTGGCTTAATCAGCACTGCTGAGTTCAGGGATTCCAGTTCATCAGAGAGAGAAAGTAGGACAGTCAGCAAGATATGAACAAGTAAGAGAGAAGATGGAGGTTCAGCAGATAGAGCTGTGTTTTACAATGAAACAAGTAATCAGGAGAGGGTTGAGGGAAAGTTAGCAATTAGGGTGGGAAGCTTAATTAGGGATATCATTTACAAATCTGGTTATTATAAAATAAACTGCATTGGACGCTGTCTTCTATAAAATTAGACAAACCTAAATTTGAATTATCAGGAAATTGATTATTTTTTTTTTTTTTTTTACATCAAAAACAGAGCTTAGTTGTGTTTTTTTTTTTAACACTTATGGTTCAGAAATTTCTGATTAAAGGAGAAACTTACAACAGCATTGAATAGTACTTTCACTAACATGCTTATTAAAATGTATTCTGAGATTATATTTAAAATGTTTAACTATATTGATGTCTTTAAAAATTCAATATTTCATAAATTAAAATATTTTCAACAACTCATGTTGCAAAAACCTTTAGTCTAAAATATATATTTTTTAAAATTCAGGCTCCAAAACGAGGTTTGATTCTGACTCTATCTGTTCATAGGTGTCGAATATTCTTTTATTTTTTTTTTTATTTTTTGACAAAGCTTGGATGAAAAAGCTCTTGTTGTTTTAACGTGGATCTCAAATTAAGTAAACAATGTCTTTTATTAATTCGCCATGATTAATTAGTACCAGTTTCAAACTAAATATTTAATTAGCAAGGTAAATATTCAGTCTATCAACCAAAAATTTTGATCTAAAATAAATATTTAGTAAATGAACAGGATGAAAATATGACTGAAAAATTAACCCTCCATTTTCTTCTTATTACAGACTAAACACAAATTACTGTTAATGTTTGACTGTGTAGCTTTACAAATGGCACCCTATGGGTCAATGGTGTAAAACATAAGACACAAGTAACCAAAATATCAGCAAGTAAAAGTTGAATGCATGGCACCTGGAATATTAAAAGCGTACCAAATATGGCATCTAAGCATTATTTCTAGTGGTTTTGCACATATCAATTGTGATTCTAAATTGTATGCAGCTCTTATGTCTGCAATGTTAACATACCATAATATTGGAAAACTAAAAAGCTTTGAGTTGGTAAATTCTTAGAATGTTTTGAGTTAAGAACATCACTCAAGCTGTTTTTTTTTTTGTTTTTTTGTTTTTTTGCACTTATGGTTCAGAAATTTCTGATTAAAGGAGAAACTTCTGCGTCTAGCCATGGTTAGGTTTTGAGTTGTTCTGAAACATAGCATGGCCTCTAAACATTTATACTTCACTGTCATGGTGATAACTTTTCCAGATCGCTGTGATCCGATATGTCACCAGTGAGGCCAAATAGCATTTGTTTTGTGCATAGCTGTGAAGTTTAGCTGTGAAGTTTGGCTGTGATACTGAAGGGTCTAGATCTTTGGAAAACACTTCATAAAAGCTGGAGGCTCCTTCTGCAGCCGGCTGCTTTTGTAAACCCACAGGGAACCATTATCCCTGAAGCCTTCTGGCAGTGGCCATAGTCATGACTGAGAGTGCATTTCGGCCTTCTTCCAGCAGAGTGGAGACACAGGAGAGACATTTGCCCCCCCTCACCTCTTACCAGAAGGTGGTTGAAGTCAGATAAAATAGACTCTGCTTCAGCTGGATTACTGAAAGGTGTTCAAAGAAAGCTTTTACCTCATATACTGGCAGGGATCTGAGACTAGATCTGCTGCTTAGCCAACTTGCTGTTTAGGTCTAGGCTGCATGATTGCAGTGATTGTCTAATGGGCTGATGTTCAGGCTCTAATGTCAAACGAGCATGAATCCTCTTGGATACATGACGGTTATTGGGCACAACTTCCCTGCCACTATTCATCTTCTTTAAGGGTGTTTTAATTCAATTTACTGAATAGTGTCTGAACACTACCATATTAGTATAACAGTGCAAGTAAAAGTATTTGTCCAACAGTCAGGGCACATGCCTCATTACTAAAGCATTCATTGTTTCACTCTAGTCTGTTTAAAAAAAAAAAGTGTCATATTATTCTCCATCTGTCCTTTTTTTTTTCTTAAAAGAAAGTCAGAATGGAGAAAATATTCCAAACGCAAAACTCTAGAACTATCATTGCTGAGAGTCTTGAAATACATAAAACTAATTTCACCGCTGTACTCGACAAAACTTGTAATAATAATAAAAAAAAAACATGTCACACTCTAGCCACTGCATTATAATCATATAAAATCTAAATAAATTACACTGACATTTGTGGTAACAAAATAAAGTTTTCGTTTGTGAAAGTGAGTGCTGTGAATGGAACAATGGTTGGAATTGTTAGTGTACAAAAAAGTTTCAGTGGATTTGTATTAGAAGGCAACTCATATGCTGTATTTTCACATCAATCATTATTACTTAGTCTTGTTTTTACTGTTATTTAGCATGTTAACATGTAGACTGGCTGACCCGTTCCTGTGGGGATGCCAAGGATTGAGAGGTATGCACCAATTACAGTGTTTTTCCATTTTCCCCTGACCTACAAGGGCTGTTAAATCTGACCGCATGACTAAAGGTGACATTTTCCGTTTGCAGCAGCACAGATTTTTGACCATTTCCTTCTTGCTGATGCTTTATTGTTCTTCTTGGCCTTAAAGAACAGCCACAAAGGGACTTCATTTTCTCGAAGTGCTCCATTACAGAATATCTACTGCTATTCCACAACTCATATTGCAATGACCAGCCATCTTGGCACACCGGGAGGGTTTTTGTCGTAATTTTTGGAAATTTGAGAACTTTTGCAATTGGCACCTTTACTGCCAGTCCCATGCCAATCTCTTCTTCACTTTCCTGCTCTTACTTTCTCCTTTCCCCCTGTTATGTTTTGCTCATTTGGTGGACCAATAAATACCGGTGCACTCAGGGTCTCTGTTATGACATTGTTATCTTTTGTGTACGTGTAGAAGACGCAGATGTAAACACTGCCTTTTATCGTGGCCTCAATGCAGCCAGTCAAATCGATGTTAGGGGTTTATTTGACAATGGTGATTTGTTGTCGTGCAGTTGAAAGCAGCAAGCTCCCCCATGATGAGGGCACTTTCCTACAATAAGCAGACCGGCCTTCCTCTCATTTACTCTTTTTGTTTCCTGTCTCTTTAGTCATTATTTCTCTTTGATGTTCTTCCAAAAAACATCCCATCCTTTTTCCTTCTGTTTACCTTTCCATCAAGAAATGTCTTTAGCCAATTTCTTCTACTTTTATACACTCGGCCTCTCTGACTAACCGTTGACTTTCTTGTGCTTACAACTGCTCTCCATTTTTCTCTACTCACTTCACCGTCGTATAAACACACACGTTTTTAGTCTTAACCTTAGCAATGTATTCTTACATCCCTACCAAGAAAGGTGTGTTGGTGGAAGTTAAGGCTGCTGAGTGACTGATTTTAATGTGTTTTTATTCTTAAAGAAATGTCAGAGTGACCCATGTGTTCTCTTTCAGATGATAAACCAGTCCAGGAAGAAGACTGGGTGGTTTGTCAGCACCCCGAGTGTCCTGACCACCGAAGGGCCTCTAAGGTAAGATTCTTAAATTTCAAGGACATAAATCTACCAAATGTATTTGCATGGCAGTGAGAAGTTTGCCATAAACCTTTCACTTGGATGTTGTGGCATTTTTGGCTTCAAGATTTTAGATAGAGTGGGAAATTTGTTGACTTTGATGTATGTAATATAGACTGTATCTTTGGTCCGTCTCTCTTCAAACACAGACAAACTGCAGCATTTTGTCAACGTAAGAGAATGTCTTAATGATTCAAGAAGTTCCTTATCTGGAGCCAACGACTTTTATTCAGGGGATTGAATCAGGTTGCAGTTTGGACAGTTTAAAATTAGTTGTCTTTTTTTTAATCAGCTTTTAGTTTTCATGCTAAACTAACACTATGGCCTCAGATTTAACTGAAGCAACACACCTGTTTGTGTTGATGCTGGGCAGATTCTGGGTCCAATGTCCAGAAAGGCAGCAGAATTAAGTTTAGAGATTTAATTCGATGACTAATAGTGTGTTGTATTCTGTAATTACTGAGTAACTGGTTTGCAATTTAGCTACGGTTTGAAGTTGTGACACTTGCAAATGAACCAAATCTGTTGACTAGCTCTTTAACACAATGGAAATGGAATTCCATTTAGATGTTCCTTTAAATTTTCTACTTTTTGGTGTACATTTGCCTTCACTCAAAAAACCTTGGGAAAGTTGGGCTGCACTGAACACCACAAAAAAAATGTTTTTTGAAAAAGGTAAGGTAAGCAGTGCTGCTTACGGCAGATAAGGCATGTATGTTTTAGTTTTAAGAAACAAAAATTAACAGTTAAATTCTTTGTATTAATCAGTCCATGACATCCGAGGTTTTCAGTCCTTGACCAAAAACAAATTTGGGGGAAAAAGTTGCAGTAAGTTTCAATCTCTTTTATTAAGACTAACTACACATTTTCCTTCATTGTTGTTGAGTAAAGCTTTTGGCTGCAGAAACAGCTTGTGCACACATTTACTTAGTATAACTTCACATCTGTCTACTGATAAGTTCTGTCTACTCTGAGTAGTTGATGAATGTTAGTTTAGATGATAGCAATCTCCCACTTTACCACTAGATGTCGGTAATTCTTGCATATTTTCTGTAATTGTTGCACACTGTTTTTATAATTAGCGGTTTCCTTGATTAAAAATTGACAAAGTAATGACCAGCTTTTTAAAATCATACCATAACTTTTCCATGACTCCATTCAAGTCTGCACTGAACCAGACTTTAATGGTGAAACTTGTTTTGGTTTGGATCGGACACTGATTAGGGGTTCGGATAGAAAAAGATGGATTTGGACTCTTCACTGTGTGTTCTATCAGCAGTGGAAAAAGGTGAAGCAGAGTCCCAACGCTGCTTTAGTTCTTTCAGGTGTTTGAAGGGGTAAAAGTCTTGGGGCTCTGTGTCTGGCCACCAGACTGTGAAATGAATTATTCCTTTGAAGCCACTGGTTTCTGAAAACGGGAGACGGGCCAGAAGGCCAGGGGAAACCGCCGTAGTGTCTGGATTGTCCGTCAGTCTGGGTTGTTTTGGTTTGTCTGCCCCGCCTGGATGTCCCCCTCCTGCCATTACGACCAGGCATAGGGAGGATTGTCTCACTGAATCGAGATGTTGTCTCCCGCTGTCTTCTTTGCGGGAACAATGGGAAGAGAAGATGACGGAGAAAAGATTTTTGAATTGAGACAGCCTGTTGGGAGAGAGCTGGCTATATATAGTTTCTCTCCATGGCAACCAAGAATAATAAAAAAGAAAGGGGAGGGAAAAAAAACAAAGTCCTCAGTCTGAACCGCCTGTTTCTCTGTTCTCCACATTACTGAGACACTAAAATCTAGTTTTCCTGAAAGATGAAATCACTTCTGACTCTCCAGCCTTCCCTCTTGACAGATTCCCTGCTTTTTTTTATTTTTATTTTTGTGGAGAGTTGTGAATGAGATGCAGGGCATTCTCCTTGGTCTGGGTCAGGGTGGATGTTATTATGTAAGGAGATTAAGGAAAGACATTTTCCTGTGTTTACTGCAGACAGAGGGAAGGGGACCAACGGTGAATGCTGCATCTCATCAGTCGGCATGATGGCAGTTAGATTCCCCTACTTTTCCTCCCTCCAGGACTCCTGGCGTCTCATCTGTCTGCTCTATTTATCTCATTTTTCTTTTCTTATCTGGGCATAAACTATTTAATGAGACACTTGGTTTAAAAAAAAAAAAAAAAAAGCACCTCATTTGCAGTAGTACTACTCCTATCTGCTGGTAGATGGTGGAGACCATTTTTCTTGTTGGCAATTATCACCCAATTTTTACCAGTTTTGGGTACTCAAAACAATAATTTTCAAAAACTTGCCAGTCTACTCTGTGCTTGGAAAAGATTTGTTTTCTTGTTCAGATCATGGCCAGTATAAAACTATTAAAATAAGTTGTATTGGCTGAGTTTGTGCAAACAAGCAAGGAATTTTACTTTACTTTCACAAGCTTACATCACATACAGACTTTAGAGATTTAAGAAAAGAGCAAGAAATATGTAAAAGAAAAAAACAAAGTATGCATATTTTTATTTAAGATTAGCCGCTGACTACTCTGGCCTTCTGGCCCACAGTATGTAACTTTTAGAAAAAATATTTTTCTACATATTTGTTAAAACTGTCACTATGTAGTGACAATATAGCATGAGACTATCCAGTGCTAAACAACCAATCAGAGCCAAGAGGAAGGCCTTAGTGCTGTCAATCATGCCTGTCTGTGTGGCGCTCACCCCCTTGCTTTCGCTCTGCTACGATACGTCTTCTTTCTGCAGAATCCATCATGAATTGTAAGGCTGTTTAGCATAGCCACCGATGACTGTGGATAAATTGTTTTTCTGTAACAGTGAGTTATTTCTCTGCCATTGGTACATTTAACATCACGTCCACAAAGTTGATTGACACCGCTAAGACCCTCCAACTTCTTCAGTTGTTGCAGGAAGCACAGTAGAGTAAGATGATGTAAAAGTGCCTGAAAAGCTTGGATAAAAACATTGGCTACTGGTTGCCATGGCAGATTCAAAGATTACAAGACCAGTATTCACGTACGAGTCCAAGTTACACTCAAAGTATGTTTTTGATGACATTATAACATTATATAACCTCAGATTTTATTTTCTATACCCTCCCTTTAATAAATGATGAACAAAGCACAAAAAAGTAATGCATTATTCACCAATTAAAGCCTGTTTAAGATAGTCTCTAAAGTAAATAATGACAAACAAAATGGTTAGAACATGAGCTGTAGTCATCTTCAAAAATTTTTTAAAATATGTTCCGGTGTGGCTCATTTATCAGGTAGTGAACATGTTTTTTATTAAAACCATGTTTCCGTATTAGAAATATCATTTTTAGTCAAATTCTGATCTTAAATGTTTTCTTTAGATGTCAGACTTAAAACACAGTGAAATGAGTTTATGTAATATTTTTCACTTAGTAAATAAACAAACTTTTCAATTGTAATTTACTGAATATGACAATGCCTTATCAGTATTGTTCTTGTCAGGTTAGCATCAACATCAGTAGCGAGACAAAACTTCTACAGAGCAGTTTTTTGTTTTTGTATAATGTGATGGATATCCCTAAAAACATGTCTAAAAAAATCTATTAGCATTGTTTAAAGTTGTAGATACTTTTCTACATATTTGATGAATATTATTCACAAGATGGAGTGTTTATTAAAATTTTTAAGACAACAGACTGGTTAGGACCAATGACATTCCTCTGTTGTAAGCTATAAGAGCAGAAGGAAAAACCCTGAGTAAAACAGCACTTTAACCTCATCTAAGGGATATTACATTATGTCACAACTTCATAAAATGTTTGAGATTCTGTTACTTTGATAAGGAGTAGTAAAAGTTGAGTCAGATTAGTTTTGTTTCCAGTTGATGAAAAATAATTTCCATTGTGCAATGGTGCAAGTTTGTAGACGCCAGCTTTCACGTGTGCTGTCTGTATCAAGCTTTAAACAGCAGGGGGCGATGTCATGACAATCCTGACCTATAGGACTCTGCTGTTTACACTTTCCATGAACTCCCTTAGTCAACCTTGGCTTGACTCGAGTAAAGGACATAAATATCCCTCGACTTTCACTCACTCCACCCGCTGAACAGATTTAAACACATGGAAGAATTTTTACTCAGAAAATGAAAGAAAAAATAACTTTTATATTCTTCTTTTTAGTTTTTTAAGTTTTCCAAAAGCTCCCTTTGAAATGTCGGCACCTTGGCAGCTGCACACAGGCAGACGCAGACTCTCAGGCCAGTCCTGCACTCCATTTAAACCCTTTTGTTTCCAGACAGGCCTGCCTGGAGTCTCCTCATACCATATATCAGCTCCCAACAGCACTCTGTGTCTTCTAGTCGCAGCATGACTGGCTGTAACCTTGATGAGTTCACCTGCATCATAATTTAGTGAACTCTTCCCAGGTGTCTTCCTCCATGTCACAAGTGTTAGTCACTTAGAAGTGACTAACACTTTTTCAGAGGGTTCAATGGCATCCTTCAAATCGGGTGTCAGAAAAATGAAGCTTAGTCCTGATTTGCGTTGGGAATGATTTCACATTACACTGGTTGTCGTTCAGGGCAGGTTTGGGCTTGTTTTCTGATTCAAGACTCACACATAGTGGAGCTCATTACCTCCTAGCTTTACTCATTGGATCTGAAAGCCACAGCTTTAACAGGACCAGACAGGATAACCTGGAAAAAACAAAAAAAGGTGTGGGTTGATATGGCAATGGACCCCTCCTTATTCCAAACAGCTGGAGGCGAAGGAATGTCTTGAAGAAAGGAAGGATGAGGAAATGTGTCAGTCAGCTGTTTAGTTCTCTCATCGTCATTAGTGCATTTCAATGCAGTTTCTGCCGAGAAAAAGAAAAAACGGTGGGGGATTCAAAGAAACACTGAGAAGGCTATAGAAATGCATCTAGACCAGAATAACTGAATTACTTTGCAAATATATAAATACTTTATTTAAAGTCTGATTATTTTCTTCTTCCATTTTTTAAACATTGTCCCTTCCCTATGCAGGGTTGAGGTCTGGAAAAGAGTGGCATTTCTTTTATTTTTCAGGGAAAAATAAAAATAAATTTTACCAAGATGATATTAGCTTTTTAGTCGGGCTTTCTGCTTGGACAGAAGGCCTGGCTGTAGTCAATTGTTTAACATAGACAACTGACTTGCAACTTGCAGTTTTAAAGCAGAGTTATGCTAATTGGATACTGTTGGTGCTTCAGTTCGAGATTTCTTAGGTTATCATCATGGATTTTTTTCAACAAAATTATTAATAATGCTTGTGATAGAGTTTCATTTTCCTCTCTTTTAACATTGTGCTGGTTCAGAGCTAGTTAATTTTCCATTTTATTGGACATCCTCTACACACTATGCAACTATGTCTGCCCTAAGGTTCTTCCAGCGTCTGTTCCAGATCTTTTCATTTGACAAGTCTGCCTTGCTAAAACTCACAGGGACATGCTGAAGCTGCGATGTAAACATGATACCCCTCTTTCTGTATTTGTCAGAGGCTCAGGAATTTAGTGTGTTGGTTGCTGTATCCTGGCAGAGATGGATTGTTTTATGTTCCAAACAGTTTACTGAGATTCAGTTGCTCCTGACCTCTTTGAAGAGATTACCTGTCTCTATGCTGAATGTCTTCAAAGTAACCAATGACTTTTAGGTGGGAATACAACAGCTAATCCCCAAGAGTAACTATACTGGGAGATAGATTTTCGTGCTTCACATCTTGTTTTTTTCTGATTGCCTGCATGTTCTATTCTTCTCATTCAGCAATATTCTGAATGCAAAGGAGTCTCATCAGTCCTGCTGATAAACAAAATCCACTCCAGATCATTTTTTGAGAGGATACAAAATCATTATTATTGCTTGATATGTTTTGCTCTCTCAAGTCTGTAACCACCTTGTGAAAAACCTTTAATTTTTTTTAATTTAACTTGGCAGCTTTTAGCAATTCACCATGCATCTTTTCACTTTTGTGACTTGTACTGAATCTGTGAATGGATTTTGCTACAAAATCCATTAACAGATTTTTACAAATCTATTCATAGAATATTGTGAACTTAATGGAAAATTCTGCACCTTTTTACAGTAATGGAGAACCTGTGATGAACAGTGTAATCTGGAAACTTTGCATTTATTTGGAGATTACATATGTCACTTTATTGTACTGATCTTCACTGTCAAAATGGGAACTATTTTGCTCATTGAGGAAAAGGTAAGTCTGCATGACGTTTTTCAACATTTCTTCTTCTAGCTCTTAGATTAAGAATGAACATGTTCATACAGACTTTTTAGATCTACTACCCAGTAGAGTCAACCATGATGTTGAAGGATCATCTTCAAAAAAAGTTTTCGTTTACATAAATTTAAATCTAGTTTAATTCCTGTACTCCCTTAGATTAAAAACAAAACAAAATAATTAAACTGCAAAGTTAACTTGTCTGAATGTGAAGTCACTGCATATTTAAGTAGATGGTTTATGGTACGACTTCCTGCAGGGAATGTAAGGTAGTAGTTGTAATATTTCTGAATTTAGACACATTTATGGTTATTTTTTCACAATTATGATATTGGGAAATGAGAGCAAGTGACATTTGAAAGAAAAATTACTGACCAGTTAGCCCCTCAGTGGGAGAATCTGGTGGCTATTAAACTTTTCCGAGGGTTATTATGGAAATAACCTTTTTGTTAATCCTGATGCGATACCTGTGGGGTTGCAAAGGTCAATGAGTATAAAAATAGTTCAAATCTTTTGGTAATCACAGTCTGCTGATCTCAGTAACAGCTGTGCCCCAAATTATTCATAACCTTGCCAAGTTTAAAGTAATAATTTAATTTTACCAACAGGTTTCTGCTGACACAAAGTAATAATGATGGTTTGAAATGGTCCAGCCAGAGTGCTGATTTGAATCTGATGGGAATCTGTGGAAGAGCTAAAGATTAGGATGGTGGCAATTAGACCTTCCAACCTCAAGGACTTGGAGATCCTCATCAAAATAATAATGGAAACATGTTATAGGCTGTTTTTTCTCATAAAAATGGTTCAATTGCTTTAATATCAATACTTTTGAGCTTTATTGTAAGTGTAGCACTGTTGGTTGGTTGAGAAATTTCATACCAAGTTTTTTACCTGCCCTCTTTCAACCACCATAAAAAATAATCAACGCATGGATTGAACCAGAATCGCAGCTTTGGCGTATGTGTTCTTGTATCCCACTTGTTACTCACTTGAATATAAACTCTTCTAAGTCAGATTTATTCCTATAACAGCTAAACATTTCTTCCTTAGGTTTTACTGATGCTAGAAATGTTTATCTGAACATTTTTCTCCAGTGGAGTAGGAAAGTTGTGATGTGGATCACTGCTACAGCAGCTCATTCTTGTATAGACACACACAAGGATCTGATTTGGTGTGGTAAAACTGGGAGGTCTTCTTCCTGGATCTCTATTTTTTTTTTTCACTGCTAACATGACATATCAAAAAGAGAAACTGATTACTCTCACCCAGTGACTCATTTTATATCAGGCTACTGTCACGAAACTGTGAAGGGGGCCAAGCCAGTAAGGATACTGGATTCCAAATCAAAGGGTGAGCCATGATCTGTTATGTAATTTGGGAAAATCTCTTTCATCATCTAGTGCTTCAACTGTAAGAGTACTGCAAGCTGGATGAACAACACCTGAAAACCATTTTTGGAGTTATGTGTCTTGGTCAGATCTGAGCAATAGTTGGAAATACAGCCGTATTTCATGTCCGGAGTCTTTTTCCAGAAGGCAGGTGTATATGTCAGAATGTCCTTTTATCGCTTTTCTACAATGCAACAATACTATCTTGGTGCGTTTTATCTTGGGTGACCAAGTTGTGCCTTTTCTCATTAGTTTTAGCTCATTTATCCATAATCAATACCTGGTTAACTCAAGATTGCTGTTTGGAGCTACTTTCCCCATGTGGCAGATAGATAGAAGAAATCAACCAAAATACTAAATGCTAGCTGCAGAAATACTACAAGCTAATGCTGTCTGTTTAAAAATTAGCAATACAAGCAGCTCAATCAGCCATTCCAAGCTCCTAATCAAGGATACACGTATCTATAAAGATTATTATTCATATTAACTTGTCTCCAAACTAAGAAATGAAGCTTAAGTTAGATATTTAAATACTGCCATAATTTCCAATCCACTTTTTTGTTTGTTGTTCATTAGAAAGAACCCTGAACCTTCAAAACATGTTGCCATGGTATCAAAAATAATGTAGAGTATGGAGTATTTTCTTTTCTTTTAACCGGACCAGAGCTTTCGCTGATGTTATGAACCTTTTGTGCAGGTGTAAATATACTCATCTTTTTCAGAAGATTTTACTTGGATTAATCTTTATAGCAAAATCAAAGTCAGTTTAATTTTTAAGTCATTGAGAAAGTAGAATTTTTAATTTATTTTTTTATAGTTCTTAAACTTGTATCAGCTTGGGCTGGTTTGCTTTTTATTTAAAATTATATTTTACTCTTAAAACATTTAGAAAATATTCTAGGATTTCTTAAATCCAAATCTCATTAAAATTACCTTTCACAAACTAAAACGAAGCTCTAAAACCATAAAATGAACACAGTACTCAAAAAATAAGGCTGAAATGTGGACAGGATGCATCTGTCCATCAAATACAGTGGAAAGAAAATTGTTTTAGGTCATTCAGAAAAAACAAACAAGCTTGTCACAGCTTTTTTTTTTTTTTTTTTTTTTTTTTTTTTTTTTTTTTTTTTTTTTTTTTTTTTTTTTTTTTTTTTAATGCAGTTTCTCATAAGGAAATGTAAACATTGAAAAGGGGATGAGCTGGTGATGGCAGGCGAACCCCCAGGAGTGTTTCAGTCAGGAAGCAGCAGACAGCAGAATAACAGGAAGGGGGGGTACCTTACTGTCACTGCAGTGGGAACGGCTATATTTCAGCTGCTCTGAGTGGATTTCAATGAGTGAAGAACAGACCTCCACTCTGCCCACTTTCACTCGTATTTCATTTCTCTACATCCAGAGTCCTGTCATGGGAAATCCCAACATCTATCTGTCCAATCTCTTGGAGAAGCTGTTGGGTCTTATCCTAATTGTTTTGATTGTTCAGAACTGAAAAAGGTTCAGAATGTACAAGATTACATCACTAGTACATTCTAGTTGTAACTCCTTCTTTTTGTCACACTTCTATGCCTTCAGTTTTTATTTGATCTTAAGTCCTATTGTTTCGCTTTGTTTCTCACCTTTATTTAAAACACTCGCTTGACGAATTGGAGCTTATCATTCTCTAGGAGTTAATGCTAAGTTCAGGCAGGGAGGGTCACTCAGTTTATTTGTCTTTTACTTCCTCAGTCCCCCTTATCTTTGATTTAACAATGGCAGCTCCATTTTCATTGAATCTTTCAGGGTAAAAGCTCCACTGATGTCTACCCTTTTTATATATGGCCTCCCCTAATTAATTCTGGCGGTGGGGGGTGGCGGGGCAGAAGGGATTCAATAGGCTGCCTTGGTGATTTTTGAGTATTAACAACCCCCCGTTCTTCAGTCCTTTGCCTCGGGGGTCTGAATAGTTTTTCTTTATCTAGCTAATTGTGGAGGATTTAAAGATGGCTCATCTTGGATTAACCTGAATGACTAAAGAAGAGTTGTAGTCTGAGGGTTGATATCCAACCCACAGACCGTAACATCATTTGACTATTTTTAGATTGTGAATATGCCTGAAAAATCCCAGCAGAGTCCAATGTGATGACTCTACAAAACTGTCAGTACAACACGTAAACTGTTTATGGATGATGACATTTCTAGATGGGTTCTTGTGGGTTTCTTATTAATACTCTAATCAAAAAAAAGATCAAGCCAAACATGTCTAATCAGAATGATCTGGTTTGGCATGGTCTGAAGGGATTTTAATCAGACTTGGAGAAGTGGTGTAAATCTTTTGGTATTCTAGTCGTTTTTCTGCTGTTGTAATAAAAATACTTCTGTCATTTTGATCCATGTTGACGTAATCTGAAGCAGTGAGTCTTTAGGAACGTTTTTTTTTGTGGATACGTTGTCTAGATGTTCATGCATCTCTGGTGAAGCTGGCCTTATCATACAAAAATGTGAGTTTTTATTGACAATGATTTCACAGAAATAAAGTTGGTGTGATATCTAAAGAACTAAAGTTATTTAGAACTTGGCCTTAAAGTCTGGACTCAGGAAGTTGACTTGGCTTTTTATATGTCAACCATTATGATGCCATCTCTAAATTAAGATGTATGTTTCAACTTTCCACTACATCCTGGTCATTCAGAAATGTCACTGAAATGGTTCTTTCAGTTTGTTGTGGAAAAGACAAAGTACTAACAATAAGTACAAAACTTTAATCTCACTTTCAAAATTTACAATAAAATGGTTACAAGTCAGCAATGTCTAGACGTTATTGCTGACTTCGAAGTAGGAAATCGAGTTTCTTTGTAGAAGACCGCAGACAGTAAGGTGAGCGCAAGACATCTGTGTAACTCGTTAGTAATGATGCTTATCCACAAGTCCATGTTCAGTCTCCATGGTAACCAAATAACCCATCGGTGGAGGTACTCTGCTCTTCTTCATTGTTTCCACACAGGATGAGGTTACTTTGCAGTAGACAAAAAGGATCATTTCTCAGTGTAAAATACAATTATAATTCCTTCTTGCTTGTCTTGACTTTGAAATTAAAATTCACAAACTTCAGATGTGGCAACATCTCCAAATTTTATTGCATCAAGATTTTATCAGTATAATCCCCTTTCTTTTATGGAAGACTCAGCAGGCAGGATTTAGTGTAAACAAATAAAAGTTGATTTTCTTTAAATTAAGCATCTCTGGTCAATAAAACTTATTTTCTGTTTCAGCTGCTATCATCTTGCTAGGCTACATTGAGAGCAGTCTTGGTTTTCACATTAAATCTAGCTTTCACAACTTTTAAGTGGTCTGCTTTGTAGCTAAATACTGCTGTTTTGTGACATTTGTTAAAATTAGAACTTTAATTGGTTTCTTTAGATGTAACTTTATTGTGAGCCATCAGCTAAGAAACAATCTGTTTGGATGAGCTCTCAGTTTACCACATATTGCTGTAAGCTAGTAGTCAACTCAGTTAAGCTAAGGGTGTTGCTTGCGTTGGAGCTTAAAAAGTCTGCCGTTATAACTGTGGCCTTCTCGTGTCTGGTCAAAGCGGGGCAAGGGGGGGAAATGTGATCATCTATTGTCTGGGTAGAAACAGAACAAAATCCCTTTCGTTTCCTCATTGTTAGACGCATCTAACTTGCACTTTTCAGTACGCTACCATAAATGGGAAGATGGAAAATGGTGTGACAAAGGTTTTACTACCAAGATGAATAAACAAACTTGCAATTTACAAATGGAAAGTAAAAGCAGGATGGAAATAAATGGCAATGTGTTTGTTCTAAATAGCTGAATTGACCCAAAGCTGCCATGTTTTGTTTTGTTTTTTTTATCTATAGGTGTTACTTCTGTTTTTCTATTTAGTGCTATTTCCTTACCCTAATGCTCAGTATATATGCTTTTTTGAGTTGAGAGATTTGATATTTTTTTGTGTTTTTGCTTGAAAATCTTAATAATCCTAGTGAAAGAATCAAATAGATTCCCATCAAATCAATATTCAATTCAATTAATGACTTTTTTGGATGATCTTTTTAAAAACTAGCACATAAGAAAACAGACAATTTTAGTTTTGCAGTGTAAGACACTATTTAAGATCTGGTTCAGACTGAACAGAATACATATAGTTTCATTATTCTGTGAAAGGCAATGTTGACAGATTTATTTCATCACCGTTTCCCCAGTCAGTAATGGTTCATCCGACCTTTGCTCCCAGCAGGGTTAAAGTTCAAATGAAGCACTGAATCAGTCAAAGGCTGAAATCAGACTTACAGATGAAGCCATTTCTCATTTGCCCAGTAAAACAGAGTTGCAGCTTGATTAAGCTGTTTAGAGGTTGGTGGACAACCTCAAACATTCTTCAGGAGGAGGGAAAGAAAAAAAAAAAAAAAGGATCAGTTTCTGTTGCGCGTTGTATGAGTCAGCCGCGCTGTGTGAGCCTGTGGGGCTTGAGCACGGAGGCGGGGTCCATTATTTCTGTTCGCTTCTGAGTGTATCTCATCAGTAGATCGCTGTGGTAAATACGGTGAACGTCTTTCAGTCTGCCTCGTTGACTGCTTCTGAGTTCTCACACAGAAGCTCAGGATTACTTAAAGCTGAGATTCAGAAATTAAAGAGTAAGTTTGATTCAGCCTGGGACTAAGAAACCTTCACCACCTGCTGCCTGTTTGACCCTGGAAACATTGATTGGTTCTTTGCCCTGAAAGTCAGAGAGGTCTCCAATCCTGGGACGCTATTTCCTATGGTAAGTAATAGAACTAAATTACTACACGTTGACGTTTTATCTTTATCTGAGGCTCTATATTACGCTACCAATTGGACTTAGTCAGTTATTTTTGTAACATACTCAATTTGCCCAAAACTCATTGTGGTGAAACAGCGAACATTTTGGGAATCTGTAAATGTCCAGCTTTTTTTTCCTTCTCAGAAATAAATGACAACTCTGATTTATTTAGGTGAATAACTCATTATCATAGTATACAGCCTCTCACAGATTGTTATGGTTTCCAGTCTGGCTGTCTGAGACTCTAAAGGGAACACACATCTACAACTGTGCAGACCGGCACTTTTACACTTTTTTTCCCTTCTCTCTTTTCTGCGTCTGGATATTTCACATCTGCTTCTTATATCAACAGACCAGTGTGGCACACACCACCACTGCTTCTTCTCTCTCTCTCTTTCTCCTTTTCCATATTCTTTGCAGCAAATTGGAAGTAGGTTTCCAAATCAATTTCCAACTAACACTGGCAACAACTTGAGTACAAATTGACTTCAGTTGTAAGGTCTAATTTGACCTAGAATACACACTTATGTTCCTTTCACTTCCTTCTTTTTTGGCCTTTTTCCTGCCTATCCCTCCTCCTTCTGCCCTGAAGCTATGGATAGGAAAGCAGGTTGTGTCACAGTCCAGCCAGACAGCGTTGCCTCAAACAGCCATTGATACACTTGACATTGTAGATGTAGAGGAAGCGAAAGAAAAAAATCAGATATTGGTGAGTGCTTGCTTGCATAGTTGTTAATTACCCTTAAACGAACCAGATTTTCATTTAGGTTTATTGGAATTTGCTGCTTTCTTGGAGATATTGTGACTGTGTCCTAGGTAGGCACCATATAAGTATTAGGCTGCATTACCTGGATCAGCATTTTTCTAAAAAGCAATTGGAACATTCAAGACCTTCACACCGACTTTCTTTCAAACTTGTTCAATCTGTGATGACACTTTTTTTTTTTTGGCTTAGAGTTCACCGGAAAAGGAGGCGGGGTTCTTTTTTTTTTTCCGAGTTGTAAAATGAATTGTGAAAGATGCTGGGGAGGCAATATTTTTCTTTGGCAAACTTTACTGCATGTTGAAACATACCTTTCTTATTGGAATACATAGTTACATAAAAGGTTCACCCTACTCTTCACTGCAGGTTGAGTGTACTTTTCTGTGATAAGAGTAAAAGTATGAAAGGTTAATGGGGATGGAGACGAAGCTTGACGCTTTGCTACACACTGGGGAAAATAGGAAATGGAGATTTGCAATGCTTTGCTGCCTCTGGTGTACCTTGGAAACTGGTAAGGCCACATGCCAAAATGTGTCTTTAAAGTTGGCTTCAGGGGAGCTGTCATCTTCATTTTATCAGATTTTGAAGTAGGTAAAGTTTATTATTTAACATTAGGCAAAACTGTTGGTGTTTTGCAGCATCTTTTAGGTTTTCCCCGTGTTTAGTTCCATGGATCAACCTTAATCAGCTTCTGTCCCCTTACATGTTGCTCCCACCACGTTTCGTCATGGTGATGGTCCATTCTGTGAAATTTCAGCCCTGAATTCAGTTCTCAATCATTAGTAAAAAAAAGGCTTTTAATTAATATTAAATATTTAATTTACTAAAAGAAGTCAGAATGCAAATTCACAATGGATTTCAAATTACTAGATGATGTAACTAGATTGTGATCTGAAAAGAGAATGTTTTTAACATTCTCTTCAGTGATATGAAAATCTGTTGAAGTTTATTCTAATCATATAGCTACTCTGTTTTTTCTTTTTTATATGTTTGTATTATTCCAGTAATTTATACTTAAAAAAAAAAAAGCCAAAATAGTTACCAAGAAGACAAAATTTGAAAAGTCATTGCGACATAAATGACAAACAATTAGTTATTATTATTCAACATAAATACTTACAGAAAGTTATAGGTAACTTTTGTGGGCTATTGGTTGGACTTGATTTTATTTCAGTGTATCAGAATAAAGGTGTAGAACATAAATGCATACAACACTTTTCAGATTATTTGGAAATGTTGAAAGCAATTTTCGTCATTATTATTTTGTACATCGTATGTATTGAATTTTCAATAAATACATGGTTGTTTGTGACTGTAATGTGACAGATGTGCAAAAGGTGAAGGAAATGGTAAAATCTTTGCTTACACAATAACTTTAAGAATGTTCTCGTACAAGTAAATTGACCCACTTCTTCAAAATGCCTGTATGTAATCTGGGAAATAACTTCCCTCTTCAAATGTGTGTCACTGAGCGGAGGATGATGTTATGAAATATTGTTTACAGTTACTGTAATGTGTCTGGTGTCCAAATCCTATAAAACAACGAGTGAGTCAGGCAGTCTGATCTGGACACTGAGTGAGTCAGAAACATTGGCCTGAGTCTGTCAGACAGTTATGAAGTTTATTTGACTCTGTGTACGTTTTATTTGTTGGCTGTTGTATCCAGAAACGCGTTCTAAAAATCCCCAAAAGGTCAGTTAGTTACGCAAACTTTGCCGAAGGGAGAACTCTAAAACCATAATCGACCTTCGCTGTAAACATCCAGCAGAGTTTAGATACAGACTTCCTGCCGTAACCTGGATCTGTTGTAGCTTCCTTATCTGTTGACGCAGTCGGTGTTTCTCCAGCAGATTGTTACCATTATGGCTTTTGGTTTTATCTCAAGTGGCTTTGATAAACGGGTTAAACTGCTGATTGACCGTTCCATAAACCTCATACATGAACAGCGGTTGTCTAACATCAACTTGGCAACCGTTTCTAGGATCAACAATATCTTATGAAGATGTGATAAAAGCAGGTCTCTAAACAACAAATGCCAAAGGCTGATAAGATCTGTTTTTTATCTGTCTAAGTGAAAGCTGCAAATTTCAGCTTGTGCGGTTAGAAATGGTGCACATTGTGGAGAAGTATATGGGTTTAAAACTGATTAAACATAAATTTGTCTTCATTTTCATTTCAGTGCAGTAACCGTTTTTTTCTTCTTCTTATTTCTTATGATCTTAGGAAAATCATCTCCACCACCTCTGCTTATTGGTTTCTGCTTGAAGAAAAAGTGGAAGAGGCCTTGCATATTGCAATTTGAATAACATTGATTGTTTGAAAACCAATACAGCACTTCCATTTAATCTTATTCGAGGAAAAAATTGTGTACAACATATATTTTTTTTTTATTGTAATTATTTCACTAGAAACAAATAATAAATATTCAATGTTTCATGCACCCAGTTCCAGATTTTCCATGGAATATAACTCAAAATCATTTTTGGAAAAGTTGCCTATTCGCAAATTTCTTTGTATAGCATTTGCCAAATAATTGAAAAATAGCTGTGGAGCTAAAATACCTAGGCACAGTGATACCTGACGCACTTAATGGCTGGCCTTTGCAAACCAACCAATCCAGGTGAACCATTTATTTTACTTTCCGCTGACTGGCTGTATCCCGAAAAGCGAGATTAAGGCCTGTTTCCATTTTGCTTAATAACATATAGTAAGGTATATTTTGTGTTTGAACTATTAAAATAGATTTGTAAACATTTTTAGAGGGGACTCAAGTATTTACGGTTATGGTCCCTAACTTCCATAAATATTGGGGGTCCACTGTAAAATGCAAGTGAAAGTTTTATGATATTTGAATGTACATTTGCTTAGGGTGAGTGTTTAAGTTTGATTGTAATGGGACGCGGAGACCTATTTCCCTTGAAATAAAATTTTTAAGCAAATGAATCATTCAGTTATGGAAGATTGCTATTTTTACAAGCCTGGGAATGGCTTCAAGAAAATTGCTGCCCGTCTGTGATCATAGCAAGGCTTAAAATGCTTAAACGGCTGCAACCGAGACAGTCAAGACTGAGCAAAGACCTAATTCATCTTACCAGCTCATAAGATTGCGAGGATGGGAATAAACCTAAAACGATCTCTACTTTAGAACTGCATCAGATGTTTCAGTGTGAGACTATTCCATTGCATTAAAGATGAATTTAACGTGAATTTATTTTCATGTTACCTAGAAAGTACTATGATTTTTTTTAAAGCAGTTTCATCAAAACATAGTTGAATCAACCTAAGCATGAGAAAAACAGATATTTTGCATATGAATAAGCATCCTTGAGGCAGTATAATGCCATAAAATAAATGTAATGAAGTACTTCTCTAATATTACCCTTCAATTCTGAGCCGGTGGCAAATGCGGATGCACACTCAGTCCACACCTGCCTTCTTCACACTTCAGCTTTAACCCAGTCTGGTGCAGTTCATATTTATATCGATAATAAATCATCTTCTACTCTACTTCATGCTACAAAGCTCAGGTCGTCGCATTCACAGATGTTAATTTCCTCGAGGCTTCAATAAAAGTATTGCACAATCCAGCCTTGTTCGATTGACTCACCGAATGCTCAGATTTTACCAGATACAAACAGCCTTTACTTGGCTTTGCTCCACACGAACAGAGCGAGCTTATCAAATTCCAAATCTTTAAATCTAGGCACTTCAGAGTTGATGGGTCACCTGGAATAACTTCCTCAGTGACTCAGCCAAGCTGCACTGCAAGTTTTGTTGAATTAAGACTTGAAAATAAGAGTCATCCTCCATTTGGGATTGGTGCTGGTCATTTCACCTCTTGGCTGTTTTACACTTTTGTAGTTTTGGTCTTAATTTCCCAAATCTAGGAAGCATAGCTCCAAATTATTCACACATGATTCACCTAGTCGCAGAGTTTTCTTTTGGGCGTATGCAAGATTGGATGATAGAGGAAAGAAATTGCGGCTTGGGAAGCTAAACTACTTGGACTCGATGCTTCTTGACATACTATTGGCTAGTACTAACCAATTCATGGATCGGCATTCATTTCCTTGGTTCTTATTGGCTGTACCCCAAGTTGGAGATGAGGGCGACTGTGGATGTTGGCCTCAGCTAAGACGGTCTCCTCTGTGTATTAATGCATATTAAAGTATATTTGGTGGGCGAATGACTAAAATAGGGATTTAAAGTCATTTTAGAGGGGTCTAAAGTATTTGCGAATTTAATCTATTTGAATCTAGTTGAAGCTGTGGTCTCTAACCTTTGTGAATTCTGGGGGTCCACTGCAGATTAATTGTATAAATTATATCTACCTAAAGGAGGTTATAAATGGTTATTTTGTGCTTTATTATAGGCCATAATTGGCCTTAAGAAGCAGAAAGTCCAAACATGAATTGGATCCAAAATAAATGGAAGTATTGTGTTAAACAAATTCACAGGAAAATTATATATCAATCAATAAAATCACAAGTGAAAGCCATTTACCTCCAGAATTTGTGAATATTTGAATTAAAGAAAAAAAAGAAAAAATAGACTTGAGTACATTGACATACTTTTACAAAGGGCACAGATTGACCCAGAGTCATTGAACACCACTGTTTCTATTTGATGGATTGAGGAAATTTTTTTTACCACTTTCTCTTTACAGTTGTGCCTAACGTATGTCTCAGAAATGCACACTCTCCTCATACACACTTTTCCAGGAGGTATGAACCACAACAAGTGCCTCTGTTTGAGTGAAGCCATATGTACTGTACTGTACTGTAGAGCAGTGGGGGCAAGTCTGTTAATCTAGAACAGACCTACAGACGGGAAGGCAGTGCAGTTGCATAAGGTCCGCAGTAAAACCCAGGGCCTGGCTCTCTTCCTCCTGCCTCCCCTCAGCCAGAGGACACATGGCAAGAGAAGAAAGCAGGCGAGTGGACTCTTCAACAGATGCATTGTTTATTTATTGAAAAAATAAATCAGACATGGGCAAGGCGTGTCCCCTCACTTTAATCTCCCGCAGTCTTCCTCTGCACTGTTTTCAATCCCACCTACCAGGCAACAGCTAATGGCAGCTCTTTGTAAAGTTTAGGAAAGTAGGCTCCTTCCAGCATACATGGGGGAGGCACCTTGGGGGTCATGTGCTCTTCTCCAAGAGGACAATGAAAAGTAGTTTGTTGGAAAAAGGCAGCATAAGAGTCCTTCTCCATGACTTGAAGCAAGCATTTCCCTTTACAAGCATTTCCCTCCCTTCTTTTTTTTTTTCCTCTGGCAATCCATCACATTTAATACGGAAGCTGATGTTGTATATTTAGTTAGCAATTAAGAGCCTGATAAAAAAGCTGCATTTTGGACGGTGGATTTTAAAGACAGACAGCATGCCTCTGCTGGGAAAAGTGTGGACTCATTCAGCAATATTACCTCTTTAGAGATTCTGTTTTCTAAAATCATCTGACTGATCTCTGGCAGGTGAATCAGGAATTTGATTAGTTGTTGGAATCTTCTTTACAGAAACCATCTGGAAAGAGGCAAACACCTTCAAAGAAATACCAAATAGGTCATTGGATGAAGCATCTATCAAAAGCTCAAGCAGACTTATGATCTGCTACTTCACCTTAAACCTTCGTGACTATATGGTTAATAAAGCTTTTACTCCAGACGATAAAAATAACTAATTCTACCTTTTAATTAAGGGATTTCTGGAAAAACAAACTTTTTTTTCTTTTAGATTTTATCAAGTATGATGCAATGGAAATTTTGGAAAACATATTTTTTTCATACAATTTTTTTTTTTTAATGATCTTCTAAAACACACCTTGAACTCAGCACAACTCTTTGACTTGGTGCTGCAGTGTAGAATTGTTCAGCAAAAAACTTTGTGAAAACAAAGCCCGTATGCGAGGATGAGATAATGATGTGAGCTGATTGCTGTTTATTTTTTCAGTTCTAACACCTGCAAATCTTCATTGGTTGGTGTTTGCAAATTGTCTGCACAAAGGGTTTGACCCAAAAAAACCCATCCAGACCACAGAAAAGCTTCTAGGTGCCATCGCCAGATGCATCAGCTGGGCAAAAACTGAAATCTCAAAAGAGTCAGACTTTACTAAAAGACATTATTATGTGAGTTTGAATAATAAATGCACAGTCTGACAAAAAGTGAATAAACTACAAGATATGTGGTACATGCAGTATAAAGATTGGTATTTAAATTATTTGATTTGCAACAAGCAGAAAGCATAAATTCAGACATCAGAGGTGACCTTAGAACTTGACTGAGACATGGTCTTGCTATTTCAAAGATATATATTTTCCCTCTTTTTGAAGTTTACTGGTAACAGAGTGAGAAAGTGAGCCAGACATAGGAAAAATATAAAAATGACTCCAGTGTTGTCATATTTTCTTCTTTAAAAACACTACAGTGCCATGCACAAAGTGGACAACTGTTTTAAAAACTTTTCTTTCTTTCTTTTTTTCTTCACCAAATCTGCTTGCATGTGGGGAGGAGGTGCAGCAAAGGTTCTCAGTTTTGTAAAATCTCTTTGTTGCATGCATCCTGGTCTTCATTTCATGCTATTGGCTGGGAAGTCGGGCGTAGAGGTATCATAGTAGTAGTAAGTACGTGAGATACCAGCATAAAGTGTGTCTTGCTACACTGTGTTGTAATGAGCCACACATCCCTGCTGGATGGTATTATGGTTCTGTAATCCTTTGTGCAATGCAGTCAAATTCACGTACAAGTTAGTTTAAAATGCAGCTGCATGCCATGGTTTTTATTTATCTGGGTTTTATTTATTTGAAAAAGCATAACTTTCCTTCCACTTGAACTTACTCTTCGTTGGTATATCACATAAAATCCTATAAAATATGTGGTTTTAATGTGGTAAAATGTTGAACCTTTAAATTGGGTGTAATTTTTGCATCCAGACTCTGCACACCGCACCCTTAACAGTGCGATATTTCATTTTAAGTATAGGTTTCACATCAAAATAACCTACTTAACTGAAAGTGCACCGTGTGAAACAATGAGGTTTAAGCAACATTTCTTAACTCTTTGCATGACACATCTGATTTTTTTTTTTTGTGAGGCTTTAAACATGTAAAGTTGCATTTAGCTCAAGTCCACCTGGTTTTAATGGTACAGTGATGTTAGAAAACTTTGATCTGATTTGCAAGTGCTAAGACTTATTTTTTCTTTCATATTTTGCTTTTTGACATTGGAGAATTGAAATATTGGCTTTAGAAGGTTTAAAAGTAAGCACGAGGTATGGTGGTTAACGACGTACATGGTGGGTTCTCCGTTCTTCATGAGAATTCAAAATGCTTTAAGTGTTATTCATGTGCTCTGAATTGTATTTGTGTGATCTAGGTTTAGACAAAGGTCACTGCGTCAGTGTATTCGACCGTGAAAAGGAGACAGCAGTTGTCTCCTGTAGACTATGAACCGTTGATGAGGTGGCGGTGCGTCTGAGTTTAGGCTTTTCTGATTAGTTTGACTTTCAGACTGCGTGAGTTGGTCTGACCAAAGTCTGTCTGGATGTTGCACCGACTTACCCGCAAGTCACTGTTTAAACAAGTCCGTGCATGACTCTTGCTGCTCTAACGCTAACCAATCGTTTGCGGGTGTGTGGGTGTGTGTGTTTTATTGGAATTCATTGGAGTGTTTTCTAACCTTGTTTGCGTGAACTGAGTAGGAGGGTAAAAAGAGCAGAAGCTTGTAATAAGGAAAAAATGATAGAGGAGCTCATTCCATCAGCTCTTCATGTCTGATGAACCGGTAAGTTCACGCTGTAATAACTAGCAACGACCGCCAAATGGGTGACGACTTGCATGTTGGGACAGGAACTGAAATTATCTTTTTTTGACTCAATGTGTTGATGAGCAACATTAATGTTGGCCAATGTAATTAAACACACTGCCTGGATTTTGTCTGCAGTGAGAGCTTTCAGAGATCAGGCCCCATGTTTATGAGTCTATGTGGACGTGAGCTTGGAGATGGTTGCTTAAAACAATGACTGAGATATGACTTTGCTCTGTGGGTGTGGGCAGCATGTGTGTGTTTTGATGCATGGCAGGTCATGTTTCCACAGATAAGGTTTTTTTTTTTACCTTGTGCTCCATGTTTTTCTGCCTGGTTCTGTTACACTCTCACCTCCAGCCTGAATCGGCAATGCTGACAATCACCTCTCATCTGGTGATTGTCAGAGATGATAGTCATTGTTTTTGGGGTTTTTTTAATAAACAATGATTAAACATTGTTTATTTAAAAAAAGACCATAACAGAAATGTTGACTAAATACTTTAAGCTTTCTGTACTCCATATAATTTCCAACAGTCAGGCTATATGGGATGTAGTTAAGCACATGTTTACCCAATCAAATTTTATGCTTAAACATTTTTTCCTACTTAAAGTAAAGCCTATTTTTAAGAACATATGAATATACAGCTTTAATTCACTTTAGGATATAATATTAGTCTAATGGAACTTAGTCATAGTGACAATTTAAATATATTCTAATTTTATCACATCTAAAATATCTATATAACTATTTCACTGTTTTGTTTTATTAAAGTCTAGAAACTTTGTTTCTCATCTTGAATTTACTTAGATTGCTGTATGATGTATTGGCTTTTGGTATCTTTAACTTACCAAAAGTTAAACAGGTTTGCTGTCAAACAGGTTCTGTGTAGGTGTGCAGATCTGATAGAAATCAGACCGGGGTGAACGATCAAGATACTATAATTAATCACACTTTATTCATGATTTACCAAGCAGGATACTTATATTTTTACATGGGGCCAGAGTGGCTCAAAAAGCTTTTCCCATTCATAAATAAGTCATTTGCAAATATTTTAACAGCAATTTATGGACAAATGTCTAGGGATCGATAACTTTAAAAGTTTTGCATTTTTGTAACTGACACTTACCTTAAAAAGTAATGCAAACAAAAAATGTGTGTGAATAAATCTGAATATTGATTGTTTTTTTGTTTTGTTTTTTTCCACCAGGGAACATCACTCTTCTTTTATTAGACCTGGACAGTATTATCTCTTTCCCACAGAATTTACTAGAAAAAAGGAAGGGGAGAAAAAAACCCTGCTGAGACAGTAATTTCACAATAAGCTTGTCATCAAGCTCGTCAGGCTAATTTCAGAAATAGAACCTCATGACCTGGTATGTTTCTGGAAACAAGTTGTAGATTTCTAAAAATAACTTGTACTAATAAATGTAGCTTTTATCAAGTTATGGTTTTGTTGCACTTTAGAGCACCCCTTAAGAATAAGTGACAGCTTGAAGTGTAATAAGGCAGGAATAGAAGTGAAAGATCTGTGGCCATCAAGGAGGCTTCTTAGTCCTTACATACAATAACCCATTCTTGACATGTTTTAGTAGTTGTTGAATTTTGGATTTAAATGGCAAAATGGTCATTGTTTTTGCTTTTGCAGAGACTTACAGATGTTGTATGGATAAATGATTGAAGTGCACAGGGGTAGTGTTATCCCTTACAGTGCTGTAAATACTCTAGTACAGGTGTCTGGGTAGGAGGTGTGATATGAGTGATGCGACTCTGTCCACAAGCAGTAGCAATAAACCCACTCAGAAATATATGTGTGTGATTTGTATCCCAAGCACATCTCCTAATGCTTATTTGCATGTTTATATGTCCAAGATAGGAAAATTTATAGATCTATATAGTATTGGTAAATATTGATTGTCAATAACAGAATATTGTTATAAACTCAAAATTTCACATTGGTGCATCTTGTATTTAATTCTCTATTGTGCAAATATGTATTTATGCAGAGAACCTACTGGGTCTTTACATATTCACGGACAGCCTTGAATATGTAAAATCTGCAAATACTTTGAGACCAATTCTAAAAATCCCCATAACTACCTATTTTAATCTTTGAAATATCAAATACACCTTAATGCATTTTCTATTGAAAATTTTAAATCTACACTATGAAAACATCTGAGTAGGCAGATTTTCTGACTTTCTTCATTGTTGGTGTGGCCTGTCTTGACTGTCTTGACCCCTCACGACATGTACATGTGAAAGCATAAAAACCACCCAACTTCATGTTAACCACAGTGTGACCCCCCCTTTATAACTCTACCAAAAATCTGTAATGTTTTCTAAAGTGTTCATTAGACATTCTCTCTGACAAATTGAGAATTTTGTTTCATATCAGCGAACTCTCCAGCTTTGGGGGAAGTGGGTCTTTTAAATCAGCCCTAAAAGATGTCAGTGCACCTCAGATTTATGGACTTTTTGCAGGGAAAGAAATCGGAAGAAAGGAGTCAGTTATTTTTCCTTATCTCTGAGAAGATGCATTCCTTAAGAAATCAAACCCAGCAGGTCTCATACCTTTTTCTGTCATGATGCACACTCATTCTGTTGTGTGTGCTATTACATAAGTGCTAGGTGAACTCTGGCGGGACGTGCTGTTCCAGAGAAGCCTGAGTGAGCTCAGAGGAAGTTCAGTCAAACCACAGACAAACAGAAAGCTGGAGTGCTTTTTCTGGAAGAAAAAGGTTTGTAAGAGCATGACTGAGCACATTCTCTTCAAATCTCATCATCTCTGACATTATATCGGTGAAAGTTTAAATTTAGAAGTAGCCATTCTGTAGATCTGAAGACTTCCTGGCAACTCACTTAAAGGCTTGTGAGGATGTGACGACTTGCACAAACTCACCTCGACTTGTCCTCTTTAGCCAAAGATTTGATGGCTGTGAGGAAACTGCTGCCAAATTCCCCCGTTTGACTGATTTTTAAACCACCAATGGTCATGAATCTAAGTGATTCTTTGAATCTCAACTTGATGTAACCGCTGGTATAAGCATCCATTAGTTTGCGCCATAAAGAGACCAAGCTCTGTGCAGGATGACTGAATAGTCTCTCTCCTTGCTGTGCTTATGGAAAGATTAGTTTTATTTGAACAATAATTTTGATTTACCACAATAGACTCATCTCCTTTCAAACAGGTCAAGCTTTATCGCATCCACTGGTTCAGGATGACACAGTCATTCTGTCTGTCCTCCTTTGTGTGTGTCTGTGTGTTAAATGGGCATGCCTGTAGGATGTGTTGAAACGGGTTCATAAGTCAGGTGCCACGAGGCGTTGGACGTGCTAAGCCAAGATGAGAGCTATGGTGGCACCACTTGTGTGGGTGTGTGTGTGTGTTCTCAGCTGTTTTGAGAGAGGATGTATGTGTGTGTCCACTAATCCAGGGAGATCCAAGAGCTGGCACGCAAAGGGATACACAGACTACACAATCACATGACGTGTGTTTGTTTCATGCACATTCAGCCCTTCACAGTGCCAGCTGCTCTGCATGTCTCTCACCGTAACTCTGTAAAACCTCAACATCTTACCAAGTACTTTAGGTTGAGTTTCTAGTGCAGCTATCGCAATACACTTGAGAAGAGACTAAACTAACTTACAGGTAACTTTTCAACAAGATATAGGAGCTTGTTTTAAGTCAATAACTAATTAATATTGATAAAAAAGTACCTGGTTCACTGGCAGATTTAACTTGTAAGAAGACGTTTTTTCCACGTTGTAAAAGCAAATTTCCCAGTGGAAGTAGTACCTTTTGTCAGTATTCAAGAATTATTGACTAAAAACTCATATCTTGCAAAAAAGTTACTTGTAATTTACCGGTAGTTTTGTCTTATTTCAAAACTGGGCTCTACTGTTTAATGAATCATTTCAGAGAATTCACAGTGCTGAGGTGTAATAAAGTCGGGAATCGGACATAAAGTAGGAGATTTAATTTTTTTTATTTAGGATTAAATATTTAGAACAAAACCTGAAGCACCACCTAAAATCTGATTATGCTACAGGCACAATGCTGGTAAAGTCATGCCGAACTGTTGCTAATGATGGAGAGCCGCCCCAGACTAAGATATTTGCACTGGAGACTAGACAAAAGTAGTTGGTATAATTTTGTGTTTTTGTGTTACGTTTTTACAAAAGGTAACATTTCTATTTTGGGATTCTATCTTTACCAATTTAGCCAGAATTCTTTATAGTAGTGATGGGATTTTCGGCTCCTTTTCGAGATGCGGCTCTAACGGCTCTTTTTAGTGTGGAGAGCCGGCTCTTTCGGCTCCCAAA
This sequence comes from Brachyrhaphis terrabensis, assembly GCA_903067065.1. NCBI lineage: Eukaryota > Metazoa > Chordata > Actinopteri > Cyprinodontiformes > Poeciliidae > Brachyrhaphis > Brachyrhaphis terrabensis. The sequence goes on along the minus strand of CAEGAG010239734.1, from coordinate 181 downwards.
CGGCTCCCCATATACCCATATATTTTTGGTTGGCGGGGGGGCAGGACGTGAAATACGGACATGTCCCGGGAAATACGGACGTTTGGTCACCCTAATTCTGTAGAAAAAAAAAACCGGCTCCCAAATAGGATCCTAAAACGGCTCCCATTGAGGAGCCGGTTCCAATCGTTCACTTCAAAGA